>QLOD02000033.1:9343218-9354444 GCA_003260245.2 Sideroxylon spinosum
TTAATTCAACGGCGCTTAACCTCAATTTATGTTAGCTTCCCCCCCTTGAAATTGACTTCAATTTTCAAATTATTCTCTCGAATGCAATTTTCAGTCCAATTTCCAGCTTTGATTACTTATTTTGTCGCTCTAAGCAACACCTTGACAAAGTCTATGAAAACTTTTCTTCGCACCGAGGAAGTTGTAATACGTTGAACGACATTCTGAAGGCTATCATAGAAGCATAAATTTATGCACATTTTTCCAACAAATGCCTCACATAGCCAGACTATCAACAAACATGTAACAACCATCGTATTCCACGAGGATCTAGTGGCGGTTACGAAAGTAAATTTAAACTTTTTTTTGACTTAAGTCACTAATGTTCAACTTGAAAATTCACGAATTGGTTTTAAAAAAAAAAAAAAATCAAATTTATTTATTCATTTACTTTCAGTAAACTTAGGAAAATAATAAAAATAGATAGATTTTGTGAAAAAAGTTTTACTTGATTAAGTATCAAAAAAAATAAAAATAAAAACACAAACTAGTAATTTTATTTTCCCTTCATTTTTTTCTTCCACTGCAAATCCAGGTTCCAAACATAGTGTAAAATCCCTACAAATTTACCTCCACGTGAACATAACCATGTTCTATATCTAGCTACAAAGACAACTTTTAAACCTGCCGGTCCCTTGGAGTGGTGACCATTCTTTTTTCAGATTTTTCAACTACTTTAGACAATTCTTGAATAAGTACACTTACTATGAGTTCATCTCTACAGCATTAGACACCAAATCACTCTCAGAATGCTACACTAAAACAAGTAGGACATTCCCTCCCAAGGTACAAATGAGTTACCACGTGTTTTTGTACAAAACACCAACAAAACGACAAATGTTGAAAATTCAAGAAGAAATGTTGCTTATGAAATAAATACATAAATAACTATAGAAAGACGGCATTGGTCAAAAATCTACCAAGCAGACAGCAACAAGCCACAAAATTTGATAACCAAAGAAACAAACTTGATTTGCAAATCATCCTGAGTTCTCAATGAATGTTTCCATTAATGTGTGGCCGCTGACAATTTTTGTTGTGCCGACAATCAGGTCGTACGCCATCCCTTCCTGAAGAAACAAAATTTGCTATTATTAGTAGAATACTATTTGGTTTTAGCAAAAAGGATGTATTTGCAACTTTAAAAATGAATGTCTATTGTTTTTCCACAATTGCACAAAAAAAAAAATATATATATATATATATATATATATATTAAGGACACCTACAGGAAATTAATATTCATAGCTTAATTATTTGGTCACGAGTTTAATAAATTTGAGATGACAAAACTATGTAATATCAAAATCCATTATACCATACAAAAAAGAAAATAATTATGAATTAACAAATTAGTTTGATAATCAATCCAACAGATGTTGGCATGTTCTATAATGGCATAATACTATTAAAAGAACCAACATCAAAGGACTGCACAATTTCAAAGATACATCATCTATAAAATAACCACAAAAAGTGGGAAAGGAGGCAATATTAAATAAAACTACAAAACATCACCACCTATTTGGCCTGGAGAGTAAAACTCTCGGGGTCAAATCCCCCCTTTTTTTTTTTAATTATTTGTAATACTCTATATCTTGCAATACAAACACACATAAAATTCCAAACATGTATAAAGAAGATATCTCAAAGTTCTTTACTATTTATTTATTTTATATTTTTTTTTTTGGGGGGGGGGGGGTTCTAAAATTCTGTCTACTTCTCTTTTCCAAAAAACGATTGCCGTATCATTCTAAATGAAAATCAAGATTAATTGGATGCATACATGTCCTTTCTTGTGCCTTCTTCGCACATGATAGATGTGTTATGTCACATGCTAAAGCCTAACTGCCACGATTGAACTTTGATCGTAGAATGGTGTTTGCATCATATATTTTATTGTTTACAATTAGTATCTTACAAACGTTAAATAATTTGTATAGTTGAAGTTGTACACCTACAAACTTTAAAGAAAACATGAAGAAAAATTACTTCATTCAATAATTCTTGAAATGTGACAATCTAAGTTCTATTTGTTGATGTAGCCAAAACTTATTTTGTTTCTCTGGTGAGTAATTTGTTACAAAATTTTAATAAATAAAACTGAATGAATTCCTAAACTTCAATAATTAATGTTATGTGAAACCAAATTAAGTTTCACTGTGAATAATAAATAGAAAGGGAACATGTCCATCTCCCAAAAAGTAGTTGACTTTTGTACCATCCAGCTCACGGTCAATTAAGCTAGATAGACAGCAGGATATGAAAATAGATAGGTTATCTCAAGTTTCTAAAGAACACCAATTGCAAATTATGATAATGGCAAAGCCAAGACACGTGATGCATATCATAATAGATGACACAACACATCAGATGATAGAAAAAATAGAATAACATAAAACAAACAGAATTCCAGTAACGCGTACGATATTCAGCTCAATAATACTGCACGCACCTGAGCACTAAGAAAACGAAGTGCAGATATCTCTGCAAATGTAACCCCTCCAATGAAAACAACTAGTACTAGAGAGCGCCTTCCATCACTTACTCTGCAATATGCCAAAAATTGTCACACTAAACAGGAAATATAAAAATTAAAATGGAAGTGTAAAAGGGTGAATTATAGCATCTTTTCATGCATGAAATTTCTCTTGAAAAAAAAAGAATATAGAAATTAAGGCCTTCAATAGATAGAGAGAGAGAGAGTGTGTTGGGTTGGGAGACGGGGGCCAACAGCACAATCATTGCTGCAACCAGCCCATTTTCACCACCACTTTACCAAATTGACAACGCCAACAATTTGTCCATGTGGTCAACATAACAAAAGATGTGGGTTGCTAATACTAATGGTAAACCTAATTCATCCATTATTTAAATTTTACATATGCAAAATAAATTTCCTTCTTTGAAGTTGCCAAACATATTATGTACCTTATACTCCAGTCAAAGAAATAGGATGAGTTGGTTCGTGCTTGAACTAATTTGTAACCAAGGCATTGAGTTTACATCTTGCAATAGAAAGGAAACCATAGAAACAAAAACAAGGAATAACGAAGAATGTGGCAAATTTACAATTTAGGGTAATGAAACATACCTGTCCGTACTAGGAACAGCTCCAGGAAGAGTATCAAATGATGGACTGCTTGCAAATCCACTCTAAAGATAAAAAGAAATAGATACATCAATAGATTAAGAAACACCAAGCCATTCGCAACAGAAAAGAAGAAAATATAAAACAGTCCTAACTCGCTTTGTTTCTGAATGTGGTCCAGGCAACAACTTCAATATTTCTTCAACAGGACGCCTGAAGGACCAAGTTGTCAGATCTCATAAAAAACAGCCCATATGCCATTATGTTACAATACAAGGTTTGATTGAAGCTGAACAAAAAGATTTAATGATATCAAGAAGCCAAACCACAGAAACTTCCAAGTTGTAAAATCATATCACGACAAGGAAGGTTTCTTCAAATCATCAATAACGTAAACAAATGCTTTATATGTTAAATCTCAGTCATGTGGCAATTCCTAACAGTCGGGAATTGGCAATGAAATGGACAAACCACCAATTATTATATCCCCCTCCTGCTCGCTTCATCTATTTAGTTGAGTATAATCACAATTGCGATTTGCCAGGATGATGAGTCAAGAATTAAATACT
Source organism: Sideroxylon spinosum (assembly GCA_003260245.2). Classification (NCBI taxonomy): domain Eukaryota; kingdom Viridiplantae; phylum Streptophyta; class Magnoliopsida; order Ericales; family Sapotaceae; genus Sideroxylon; species Sideroxylon spinosum. Next base: position 9,346,918 of record QLOD02000033.1, read on the forward strand.
AGTGCACATAAGCTCCCCTCGATTTTATAATGCACATGAAACTAAATGAATTACTTCTTTCGCTTGTTGACATAATTTTACGTTTTTCAACTTTTTTTTTTTTTTAACCAGTATACTAGACATGATTTTTGAAAGAATGGATTGTTGTCCTAGAACTAATTGTTAAAAAAAAAAATTCATTTCCACGTCCAATCTCAGTTGAGTGGGAATTCCAATTTTACATTCCAGACAAAATTCCCCCCCCCCCCCAAAAAACACACACACACACACGTAAGGGAAGAAAGAAGCCAAATGGTAATCTGGCTTATGCACAACAATAATGGATATTAAATTCAGCACCAAAGAAATTAACCTCACCATCCAGATCGAACAGCATGTTGAATGAGACGAATGCTGAGAGGTGCGTAACCAGAGAAAACATAGGAAATATCATTGGGGCTGTCATAAAAGAAAATCAATCCACCATTCAGAAGAAAGACAGTGGGAACTGTGGGGAAATTTAAATAAATAAATAGCATAAAATATAAACAGAAGTTCTGAAAGTTAGAACATTGTTGACTTAAATTGAATGTGATAATAAAAAATAGGAACAAATAGTCTGAAAAATACTCAATTTACTTACAGATACAGCTGGAAGTTCAAGATGCTGCAGAATTAGCTTCAGTTTGGCGAACTAGGGTAATAATCGCCAGCTGGTATTATCAGGTCTTCAAGAAAACTAGATGGTTTTATCATTTTATTTTTTCCTTTCATTCTTATCCCTTCATTATCATTGTTGAAGGCAAGGGAAAAAAGAAGTCCAACCACTCATTAATAAAGGTGGTGAAAGCCCTCGAACTCCTTCCTACATGTAGGTAAAAATCGATTATTCTTCGTTGTTCTTTTTATTAGGTATCTCTACCAGCATCGGAGGAACTAATTCCCTTTCTATTAAAGCAGGTTTGATGTTTGAGAAACATGCTAGATCTATGCCCTTCTAGTGCTATTACTGCTATGCTTTTGGTAATCTAACATTCTTGGGCTAGGTCTTCTTTCTTTTCAAAATAAACTTCCTCTTCACCTTTCCTTCCCAAATATACTCTTATTCCCATTTAGAAGAATATTAAAGCATTGTTAAAGTTTTATCAAGACATATATTATCGGTCCATTTTTCAATTAATATCAACTTTTGGAACAATGGTTGACTTAACATGACATCAAGGCTTTAGTTATAGGAGACCCCAAGTTCAAGTCTTATTATTAGTATTTGTTCGCAGTTAATTGTTGTGCACTTTATCTTTCTTTGTTGGTACGCTTTATTTTGGTACAACTTGTCTATCCTTCCACTCCACGTGCTAAGTGGGGGTTGCACATGAGGAGTATTAAGTTATCTTAATATATATTGTTGGACTTGCACCCATTTCCATTTAATTTAAACTTTTCGAATAACTAGTAAATTAACACTTTTAGGTGGGAGAATAAGCATTCACATCTGTATATTTTGTTCCCGAAAGGACCAAAGGTGAGAGTCCACTTCTAAACTAAATCCATTTCGGACTTAAATGTAATGTAAATATCTGATAACATATTAATCAACCATCTCCTTCTGACTACAAGAATCTGTTTCTGCCCTCGAACCCGCCCCAAACAAATAATAATAATAATAATAAGAATATAAACCATATTCTGACTATAATTTAAATGCATTTAACTATCGCAATAATGGCCATAATCGATGGTTTGATTGGAAAGAAGAGTACTTGGCTGTGTCAGTATCCTCAACTACAAGTTGCAGAGCACGTTTTATGTTAAGCCAGTTGCTTTTACTCTCCTGCAAGACATGGGGTAGAGTATGAAGATCACCACATCTAACAAAAACGAACTATGAATTCTAGTCTCTGCGTGGAAAATGGTGAAATACAAAGTAATGAAATGCTAGAAGATACTAAACCTGTTTCCGTAGCAATCCAGCTTTTTCTAGATTATTCAGAGTAGCCATGTGCTCAAAACCATAACTATGAAGTAGTTCTCGCCTAAACCAGAGTGGAAAAGTACAAAGATTTTCAGTTGGTAATAGAACTAAATTTTCTGCTGAATGCAATACTAAGAGCAATAACAAAAGCGATTCAGGTCAAGTCAAAATGAGCAACTGATGTAAACTGAACAATACTTGCCTCAAGTAGTCAAAATGCTTTTTGGGTAACCCTGCATTTGTAACAGAAAATAGGATGAGAAGCCGTAGGACATTAACAAGAGGCTCCTGCTTATGGATCATTTCTTCAATGTACTCAAAGCATCTGCATCCATAAATCACATCGGCTTTAAAAGATTGATCTTGTGCAAGTACTCTAAACATAACAATGATAAATTCAAATAAGATAAACTTAGTAAACTGATCAAGCTAGTTTCAAGTAACAAGTGAAGAAATCAAAAAAACAGCTAACTTTATCTGCAATTATTATAGTTTTGAATTCTTAAAATGAAGTAGAATCCTATTGTACATCCCATTCAGCATTGCAAGTTTGATAAATAAATCGCTCTATCGGTCATTAATTTCTTTTTCCCCTCTGCTCGAGCTGTGATCAATCTGTAACAACTCATTCATAAATACTAAATCCTCAGATCATTCACCACTTAAGCAAAAAGGGAATTATCAATTCTGCAAAGATTCAAATTCACTCATTTCCCAAAAAATAAAATAAAGAAAAAAAAATAGAAATGAAATCACGTCAGTCTTGTTTTTCATATTGCTGATGAATGGAGAACATTACAGACGCGAGAGAGAGAGAGAGAGAGAGAGAGAGCGCGCTAAATATCATAGTTCTTTTTACTGCATACAGAGACACAATAATTTTCTACCTAGCCCAAAAGAAAAAAGTATTAGTCTTCGCATCTCATCAGACAATTAAAATGGTGAAATGATCATATGAAATGCAAAAGGAATATAACCAGCATAAACTTTTAGTTCCGAAAATTCGAGAAGTTCTAATTAAGCTTACATTTCATAACTCTGAGCCTCCACAATTGTGTGTTCCATGTCAAGTCGCCCAAGAAATGACGGTTTTGATGTAAATGTTGACAAATGCTGAGCTAGATTTATGTGTCTCTAGACAAAGGAGAAGTGACAATTACAATTTGGTCCTTCACAGCTTGGACAAGGTCTATCAAATCTCAAATAAGACACTTACGGTCATTTCTGGCAATGAGTTCAGCTTTTTCACAAAGTCCTTCAGTTCAGACACTGTCTGATTCTGTACACATTTACATAACACCCATTAGAACAAGAAAACATGAATGGGAAACATTCTTGTTTGTGTGCGCGCGCGCGCGTGTGTGTTTTTTTTCTTTTTTTTGGGGGGGGGGTATTGATGGGGAAAAAAAAAAAAGACAATGAGATAGGCACATATAACGGGGAAGAATTTGAAACATGCATAAGATAATCTTTTTTATGAATAAAGAAATTATTAAAGAATGGCATTGAGACAATGCCACAACATCAGGCTACAAAACAATCCAGGCATGAGCTATCCAACTCTCAGCAAAGACAAAAAAGATTCCACATCAGGATCAACCCCCTAACCCCCACTCCATCCTCAACAGTCCAACTACATAGACAAGAAAAAAACACAACTCTATACACTGGTGTCTCCACCCCCTCAAACCACGTCGCGCAATATGACCATTTTTGCCTTTTCTGGTTAACATGCAAAAGATTAATGGAGGCGGTGGAGAACAACCAAATTTTAATTTTTGGTTAGAATCTTTACAATTTACATACATAGAGATCAGTATCACTAATAGGTTACAGGTATATAGTCCCATCTATTGCCAAGAATAAAGAATGACGGGTGTTCCATTATTGACTTACTGTAGTTGTCATCTCTGCGTAGTCCTGTTTCATGGATGTTGCTTTTTGACGAAGAACCTGCAGTTATATGCAAATGGCAATTAGAGGAACAGAACCCCAAAGAAGGAACTTCAGAAATAACTGAAAATTGAGAACGCTATAACAAAGAAATTAATGATAGAAAGTTTATATTAATGCATTAGGGGGAAAATAGATCAACCTGGACAACCACTTCAAAGTTAAGATCACGTATCTCTTTGAAAAGTTTGTCACTGAAAAAGGAAAAAGCAAACAGCACATCAATGTTCTGAAAACAAGGGAAACAAGTGAGACTAGAACAGATGCAAAAGACAAATAAATAAACCATCCAGAATTCAACATAACCCCTCAAAAGAAGATGGATTCATGGCTTCATTCCTTTTGTTGGAGACAAAGAAAGAAAACCAAAAAAAAAAAATGAAAAGAAAAGGAACAATTAAAATCCATGTTACGAAACATTAAGATGCTTAATAATTAGAACAGATCTGTCTAATAGGACAAAGAGCTCCAACAAAGTAAGGCTGACAAGTTGATACAAGTGAAACAGCATTCATGCACTGGAACACTATCAAATGCAGCATGCATACCCTACCCTGCCCATGTCATCTCACGAGTTTCAAGAGGACAAAAAAAGAATAACACCAATGCTCATTGTAATCAAAAAGGACTAACACTGGATTATCAGAAAGAGGACACAAAACAATAACAACATTGCTCCTTGGAAAAAAAAAGGACTTATACTGGATCAACAGAAAGAGAGAAAGATACCATTATGGTCGCCTAGCAAGTTAGTAAGCTTACAAACATAGTTTACCTTGAATTAAGTGGAACCTTCATCTTTTTTCCTTCTTGCTGGCCCCCCATGATGGATGAATCTAGCTCCACGGCCCCATTATTAACACGAAGAAACTGCACAAAACCTATTAAAGATGACTTACAGCAAAAATCCATACACAAAGGAAATAACTTATCATCAGAATTTATACATCTCAACAGAGGCCCCAAATAATTTTCTAATTTGAGAAACTAGGGCAACTTTAAATCTAGGAAAAGAGAGCTCCTCTAAAGGTGGCATTTTTTGTTTGGAATGAAACTCATGGAAGAATCCTTATAATTGACAATTTAATTTTGATGAAGATTATGGTGAATTAATGTTGTCTATGCATAGGGAATGGGGAATCCATTGATCTTCTGTTTGTGAATTGCTTGTGAGAAAAAGAATTGTGGGATTTGTGTCTTTCAAGTTTTGGCATGCTTCAGGTTTTTATCCGAGTAAACAAATAAATTTCTAAAGAATGGCTCAGGTCAATACGAAACACAAGGAAGCAAGCCAATTGGTTCCTTGGTAGTTTTTTTTTTTGGGTTGGTTTGGGGGGGGGGGGGCAGAGAGAGAGAGAGAGACTTTCCAAAGGCATTGAATTTCCTTTTATTCAAATTGAAACCTTGTGTTTGACATGCTTGTATAGATGGTTAGTGGGACGAAAGAAACCAGACATATTGAAAAGCATTTTTTTTTTTTTTTTTTTTTTAATATTATGGTTCTTTAATTGGCATGTTGGTGTCGACCTAATTTTGCATTTGGACATCATCTCATTGATGCCTTTTTAATAAATCAATTTACTTGTACGAAAAGGGGGGAAAAAAAAAACAGCATAAATTCATTTAAAAATTTTCAATACCTAATTTTCTGTTTAATCAAACTTATGGTAAGATATACACAACTCCATTAACCCAAATTAATAAACAGAGATTCTAGCATTATCGTTAGGAATATCCTCAGGCACCACACTGACTATAAAATAGTAACAGTATAACCAATTCTACTGTATAAGCTACCCAAATGCACTAAGACAACAAGGGTAAAGATGTTTGTGGCTAATTTACTAAATATTATTTAAATTAACCAGAATTAGTTGTTCAAAATCTCAACATTTGCCTATCACGCAACAAATTACACGCATTCAATTTGCAGGGTTTGGAAGGGTAATAGTCCTAATTTACCTCATCCAGCAAACCCTCATATGTTAACTGGGAACACATAGGAGTAACCATGTCCACCTGCATTCAAGTTAAAGAAAAGCAACAAATTTAAAATTTGTCTACTAAATCATCAGTAAAACATCAGGATCACATTGATCATAATGCTACAGTCCTCAACCATGCAAAATGTCATACCTCCAAACAAAAATTTAATTAATAATTCCAAATATGCTAAATAGAATATAATGAATGATCATTACTTTTTTTCCTCTTCCCCCCCCCCCAATAAGTAATTAAGGATCTTTAAATCCGCTTATGTTGGGGTATCCTTGATATAGCCGGTCACAAGCCCAGACAAAGGAAGAGGATCGTGCATTAAGTAGCCGACAACCAACATAATACTTAGTCGGATTTATTCATGGATTTGAGACCTAATGAAATTTCATGGAGGTGTCCCCTACTTAGCGATGCGCTGTATAGTTTATGGTGCAACAGGATTGAGAGATTGATAATGATGTAAGTCATGGATTCAGGCAGAGCGGACCAAATGTAGGAGTGTTTCGGGGGTCTTGTGTTATCGAAAAATCCCTCTCAAGATGAAAGGAAGGTATTATAAGGTGGCGATAAAACCAGCGTTGTTATATGGATCAAAGTGTTGGGCAGTAAAGCACAATCATGTTAAGAAGATGGCAGTTGCGGAGATGAGAATGTTAAGATGGGATGTACAAGATAACAAGGAGAGATAAAATTAGGAACAAGAAGATTAGAGGCAAAGTAGAACTAGCACCGATTGAAGATAAAATGAATGAAAATCGTTTAAGATGGTTCGATCATGTTAGAAGGCATTCAATGGAAGCACCGGTTGAAATATGTGAAAGCACAGAGATTGCTAGGAGTAGGAGAAGAAAAATGAGACGTTAGAGAAGTTAGAAAGCAACTATTAAACATGATCTTGCCTCCATGGATTTAACGGAAGACATAATCCTAAACAAATTTGATTGGCGTCATCAAATCCATATACGCGACCTCATCCAGTGAGAAAAAGCTTGGTTTGGTTTGGTTTGATTTAAGTAACTGAGGATCTTTTAAGCAAAAACTTAATTGCATACAACCTCACAAAAAAAAAAAATAACACGTGACAGAAACGAATGGAGCAAGAGTATTCATGTGGTCAACCCAATTAGTTTGGAACTAAAGCTTTGTCGAGTTAAGTTTAATGAAAGATCATACTTAATGGCAGGAAATGGTAGGCTCTGTTTGGAGCACAAAATTTTACTAAAAATCTCCCAAAAATACTCCAACTTTTTGTCTTACCGCACGAATTATGAAGCTGCAACTTTCATCAATTTTTACTAACTTTTTGCCACTCCAAACACACCCTTAATTCCAGCACAGGTTTGCTGGTTTTAGGAGCGGAAACCATAGTGGTTTGACAGTATTCTAAGGATACTATATTTTTGACAGGTGTTTTTAAGTGCAATGGAGATAAAGCAAGATCTTCAATTACAAAGCAAATATGAATTTTTGAATTTCACAGCTCTTATACAACAAGGAATGAGAAGGGAGGGGAGTGAACGAGATCAGGTGGGATTGTTCTAGCTTGGAAAAGTAAATAATTATTAGAAAGTTAAGCCACTTCTAAAGCACCTTTCTTACATTGATGCATGGAAAAAAAAAAAAAA
>QLOD02000033.1:9431323-9452561 GCA_003260245.2 Sideroxylon spinosum
AGAAGAAGAAGAAGATTTCATATATAGGAGCATTTAATTTAATTAGTAGATAGTCTCCTAGAACAATTAAGGGCAAGCTGAAGCAGCTTCAAATTTCATGTGTAGTTCCCACTACACATGCCTCAGGCAAGCCTATTGAATCAATAAGCTCAATCGTTCAAGGGTTCTTTATCCAGGGAGAACAGTTTTTTGCACTCCACATTTTCACTTCCGTGAACATGCTGGGAGAAGAAACTTCCACGAATAACTTCTTTGAAAAAAGGGAAAAAACAAAAAGGAGAAGAACAATAAGAAGAAGAAGAAGAAGAAGAAGATTTCATATATAGGAGCATTTGATTTAATTAGTAGACAGTCTCCTAGAACAATTAAGGGCAAGCTGAAGCAGCTTCAAATTTGTAAGCTATGCAATAGAGATCACTAGCTGAACTCCCAAATCAGTATGGATTTACTAGCAAGTAATTATCTGCTTCTGATCTGAGTGCAACAACTTCTTTGGGATTAAGATTTTGTTGTCTTAAAATAAAAATAATTACATAAGAATAACAAAGAAATTGAAAATGATGTGTGTGAGATCCTGAGAGTTGATTGGTAAAAAGAAAGGAAAGTGAGAGGATGAATAACTGTTGGATGGAAATCCAGGGTGAAGAATAAAATGGGATAGACCGACATTTAATATAATATATATAATCAATATATATGTAGAGATAGAGTGAAGGTTGCCATTCTCAGTTCAACAGCCATGAGAATTCTTGTCAACTCAAGATCTCCATGCACTTTATCCATTCTCTTGAGAAAGGTTTAGTGTTTACTAGACGGAAGAAATGTAAAAGGGGTTCTTAGTGTGATAGACAACCCTCTCAGCAGGTTAGACTTCTTGGTGTGTATTTTCACTCCTCTATTTTTATTAGGCTTCAATCAGCCAAATATCCTCACACATGCAGAAAAATGAACATTATGCTGCGTTTATTTCTCTCTAGTTATCAGAACACTTTTTATCTATTCTGTTTTTAAATATCATAAAACTAAATAGAAGATGTGAAAAGAAGATAAAGCCTCTAGTTTCTATTTCTTCCCATGGTCATCCTAGTAAGTTAATTAAGTTCCATAATCAACCCTAGGGCTAGCCTAATGGGCTAGAATCTACTTCATCACTCAGGAGGTCATGTGTCTGATTCCCTCGCAACGCTAATTAACTTCTAACTATACAAAAAAAAAAAAAACACCAAGTTCCATAACCATGATGATGCCTCATATTTTCTGCATACCAAATATATGATGAAGCATCAGATTAACAAACTCTTGTATTCTCTGCTTATGCTTCATTCTAAACACTAATGATAATTTTTATGGTACAATTAACAAACGTAGGATCTATGCTACAAAACCATGCACATTAAAAGACATTTTTTGCCAGTTAATAAAATAAAGTAAAATAATTTCCCTCATGAAATAGACTGTTCATATTTAGAAGAAAGGAAGATCTTTTCCAAATTTTTGAATTCATAAGACAATGGAGAAAAAGTTAACCTGTTCCAAAGCAATTGAATTCCGACATATCTGCTGAACCCCAAAAAGGTTGATGGATTTCACATCAGCCAAGGCCTAAGAAGATAATTTAAAGCATCCACTTTCTCATCAGTTATAATAGGAGACAAGAAAGATTTCAACAAAGTTAACTACAACCTAAAATATAAGCAAAAGAAGAATGAAGAAAAAGAAAGCAGTTATATCTACAATGGAAATTCAGATGGAGTATACATGCAAACCTTGATGGACGCATTCGCTGCAACCCCACATATTCCACCAAATATATAATTCCGCTTTATGCCCGCAACAAAAGGGGCCATTTCCTCATCCCTACGTGTTATCTAAGACAAAAAAAAAAGGGCATGAAGCATGTGCTTCCATGAATTTTCACAATATGAAATTAGAGAAGAGTTGGAAGTAGCTGAAATCAAGATCTAGTCCCAGTGCACAATCTATTATTAATATATCCCAAGTTAAAATCTCTCATCTTTTCATCAAATTAAAACAGCAGAGAAAACAATCTGGGGGGTTGGTGGACCCTTTTCTGCTTTAACTAACTCAGAGAGTGAGTATATCACTAATCTGGTTATCCACTGAACAGAATATTTTCAACTATGATAGCCTATAAGTTTATATCAGATGGTTCCCTTTACCATCTTCAGCAACATACGTCGGAAAATGGAATGAGACAATCTCTTAAAATGTTCATCCTTCAGATGCGAGAAAAGAGAAATGCGTCACTTTTGTCCCAATCTTTTGAAAACCAATGAAAAAAAATTAAGTTCTATCCCAGACTTCATTAATGCATAATTTTGTATCTATCTCCAATTAATTTTCAAACGGTTTAACAGTGTATATGCATCTAAACATTTGTTCAACCTTGTGTGCAGTGATCATGTAATATTTAGGAAATCTGATTGCCTGCATAATCTGGTTGCAATTCCCGATATATATATATATATTTTTAGTAAGTGCAATTCATGATTTTTGAAAGAGCAGTTACAACATTGAACTTCCTGTAAATATGTTTTGCAGTTACAATATTGATTTCCCGTAAATGTGTTTCCCACGAGGCTAATCCTATGATGTATACTTTCTTTATCCACGAAAACAACAAACAAAAAATTCTCACCTGAGATGTTAATGAAATAATGAAATCATCAGGCTCCTCTGCATCCTGGTCTTCCAAGTATTCCCTATTTGTCATTTCCTGATAAATTTAATTACCAAATAAGTTCATATATCACCGCTGATAACTATCTCTATGAATTTATATTTCAATGGAGACAGATTTTCAAGTGCCATCGTATATCTCGCAGACCTGCATATGGAAAATTGTCTCCAGCTGCATCTCCACCCGTAAAACCTTAAGGCAATCAATTGCCAGCTTTCTATATTCTTCAGCAAATGCTGCTAAATCTTTAGGAGGTACACTACTAGTTCGAGCATGATGCATAGTCCTCTCTTTTCCAGTTTCTTCTACATGATTAGCTGCTCCTATGCTTGTTTTCCCAAGCCTGATTATTGCACAAAGAATAAAGATTCCCCTAAGTCATCGTGCAAATAAATTATCAATAACAATATTGGAAAGCTACAACTTTCTGATGTTTTGATGGACCACTTAACGTTTGGATAATGAACCCCGTGCAATAGCCAATCCTAAAAATATTTTATTTTGATATAAAACAAAGAAAAAGATACAATTAGTTGATTTATTTAATTTTATTGTTTATTAGTTGGATTGGTTATTGAAGGGGAACCTTGGCACAATGGTAGAGTTGTCGCCGTGTGACCTTATGGTCATGGGTTCGAGTCGTGGAAACAGCCTTCTGCAATGCAAGGTAAGGCTGCATACAATAGGCCTAATGTGACCCGACCTTTCCCGGACCCCACATAGGTGAGAGTTTCGTGCACCGGACTGTCCTTTATTGACCTAGTCTCAGTTTGGGAGATTAGAAATGGATTTTTATTTTATATCTAAATTCAAAGGTTTTTAGTTCATTATTGCCAAGCATGATCGACTCTGATTAGCTTAGATTGATGAATTTAGTGAATTATGGTTATTTGTTCACGCTCTTAAGTTTGTGGGAAATTCAGAGTGTGACATTTTTTGGTCCTCAATTTTCACTATACCCTCATTCCTAGTTTTAGTTTTACCGAATTTAACTAAATTTATAATGCATATACTCTGTTTTTAGTCCTACTTACTTTAAAACCTCTCGATTCTAAAGTGTTCCTCCAAAGTTCTAACTTACAATCATGAATGCACAATCTTCTACAAATTTTAAGTCCAGTGAGTATTCATGAAATATGATTGCAAAGTAAGATCACATTTTTACCAGGTTTAGAGGACTTGCCTTTCAATTGAGTCAGCAACATACTCCAATGAATCACTAAGGGAAGCCAACAATATGAGTTTGTTATCATCACGGATTAGGTTCTCCTGCAAAAGAGAGGCAATTCAAACAAAGAGTAAACTTATCTTTGTGAAGGCTTCACAGCACCAAAGATAGTTTTTGCATTACACGACGTACTAGACATTATGTAGATAGACCCATTTATAACAGCTTGCTATCGAAAGGAAATCAAGTCCAAACACAAAACAATGCAAACTAGTTTCAGTCACATGCAAACCTGCTTGATTGGCCGTAAGTTTAATAATAAGTCGCTCATTTCCAATTCAACGCCAATCGTTTCAGCATCAGAAGGATTGTTTTCCATATTTGGAAGACTAAGTGAATTTGGTAAACATGCGCTGGCTGGATCAAATCGCATTAGATTCTCAACATCATGCCTCCCAATAAGCATATAACTTTGTTTCTCAAGGACCGCCTGCACATTAGCCCAGATAGAGCAGAGAGTTACAGAGAAGAAGATAAAAGAAAAAAACAACAAATGAAGGAAGAAGATTGCAGAGACAAGTATTTATCACAGAGTTCTGTCATCCATCAAAGGAGCCATCCAGGAAGACATTTGTTAAAAGAGAAATATTGAAATCCCAGGTAAGACTTGTAAGTATCTTCAGTCTTTAAGGACGACGTCTGGCAAATATTATCTGCTAACAAGTACAGATCAGATAAATCGGCGTGCCTTTTTCCCCAGTAGCAGTCCCACAAATTCATGAATTTTGATTAAGGATGCACATTCAGAGCTGAAGGTATGGGTTTTATAGCCGCACGGGAACAACGTGTTGAATATCTTCCGAGCATGTAACTCATATTCAACAGGGTATCAAGAGGACTAACTTCAGCAGTTCAGCTACTACAAGATCTTTATAAATCGAAGCTGCTGAGATACTTTACGCACTTCTGCACTAAGCAGGCAAGGCCAACTACACAAGAAGAAGGCAACACCTGCTGTTCCAATTCAATGATATTCTTGGTAGAAAAGTAACCTCCTCAAGTAGGTCGCTTATCAATCACTTCCTTCCATAGCAAGTTCATGGCTTCTATTTTTATCAATTGGAGGCTTTATTGGCAATAAAGTAGGGTTGAATATTTTTTGAATGGATGAACAGGAACGAGAATGTTCTAGCCTTAGGACTCTATGTGATGAAATACCATGTATACTTTTTTGGTGAACCCCACGAAAACCCAGGACAAAAAAATACGATTCATCTAGCTCAAGTAAAATAAGATGCCTTAACCCCTCTCTCTTTCCTTTATTCTTTATTTTTTTTTCGTTTGCAAAACCTCAGAAATTTTTTCCATTAAGAACATTGTCTGAGGCAACAAGTTAAAATCACAAATAGTTTACCATTTGTGTGAAAATAATCAATCAATGTAACCTACCCCAAGTAGACATGTTTTAGTGCTTCCACGCAGGACTAGGCATTGGGCAAGCCGGTTAGCTCAATGAAATCAAGGATCAAACTGATATTGCCAGACCAGACTGACACCAGGCCTCAGTTCAACTAAACCAAAGTCAGTCCACGATCAATGCTTGAGTCTGCAAACATTCCTTTCTGACACCTCCAGGATAGAATTCCATCACCAAACAGAGGTTCAAGTCTTCTACCGAAGGGGCTACAACACTCCTAGTCTCCCCCCTTTCAAAATTCCCTCCAGTTCTATACCTCCTCACCCTAAAGAACCCTACTTCAGCATCTACAAATTCAAATGACTCATGTCTTGCTGGATAATCTTTCTTCCAAGTTTGTGGGAGAGTCGGACTTGGGATACAATTTTGCCCCACATTAAATTTGCTGATGTTAATTCGGCATACCAGTAAGAAGACTTACTTTGAGACAGTTTATGCGCATAGGCCACATTTTTTGGGTCTAGTTTCTTTGCCACAAGATGTACATCGATACATGTGAGTGAAGATGAAGAAGCATATGTCAAACATATTAAGCGGATTCACACAAGTGTATACTGCTATTGAAGCCAAAAGACATCGCATACCAAAATTGGCATTATAAGGAATTCTCTGAAGGTGATCAAAACTTGACTTCCTAAAGGGGATACCATAAACAGAAAGAAAGAAAAAATTGGACCATCCAAGGTTCTTAAAAGGATAGTTGTACTTGGGTTTGGCTCTGAATAAAATTTTACTTGAAAAAAAAAAAGAAAAAAAAGGGAGGTTTTTAGAGGGAAAAGATCAAACGATTATGTGCTGAAGATACCAGATGTTTTTCAGCTACCTTCAATGCGGCAGATTTATTTCTGCTCTACAATTTCAATGGTGATAACGAGCTACCAAAAACAAAGGACTGGATTTATCAATTGCTGATGAAGCCTAGGGACGTGATTGAAGAAGTGCCTTATATGAAAAAGGTTCAAAGGGGTAAACAACATAATTGTTTCATATAAAATGTTGGAGTAAACCTCCGACAGAGAGCATTTCGATTTTGAATTAACTGAAGAGTGTTGACCCAGCAATTTAAGATCAGCATATTCATGATTTCTTATTAAAGCCAAAATCAATCAAGCAGTGGGGAACTCATGCAGGAGCAACTCTTTAGTACCAAAGTACTTTATCAGTATTGTTCAGTCTGTTTGCAGAGTTCGCAGAAAGAAGAAAATAATACAGTTTGCAAAGTGCTATGGCAGTACCATTCAAAGTACAATAACGGTAACTATAAAGGGCCTAGAATTTAAATTTCTTCACCTTTTCACGTATAAAAGGAGTTCTAAAAGAGTTGAAATCAAGTTCTACAGATTTTGACAATTATGTTGCAGAGAGAAGTCTGTTTCCCTTTATCTAGTGTTATAAACCAGTAGGGCAACCGTTTGCTATTTTTCCATCTCTCATTCCAAATCTTCTAATTTATTATTATTATTATTATTATTATTATTATTATTATTATGAATAAATAAAGGATGTTATTAATTGAAAGGCAATGAGGGGATCCCACTCATTCAAATCTTCCAATATTTTATTCCAGCGCACTTATTAGTCCTCTTAATTTCGGAATTCCTCCTCAGATAAGGGAAGGAGGGGGGAAGTCCTATGAAGCACAGCCACTCCAAGAAAAGGTTTCACATCTTGTGACTCTTGTGTAACTGTATTGGATCCACATATATCTCCAACACACTGAAATACATGTCAAGCACACTATATGTCCTGCCCAAGTTTTTAACTACGTTTTTTTTTTCATCACATACAGTTGGTAAGTGCTTGAACTTAAATAGTCAAAACGCCAAAATAATTGCATCATCTGTCATTATTTGTTAATTTTATATGTCAAAATATTTTAGTGAGTGAAACAACATTTCTTTTGCTGGTTTTTCCACTCATATAAAAAACTATACTTTTTTCTTTATCCACATCATGTCCATACTGTCACTTTTTCAAAAAAATTCCTACATTTGTGTGTCTGTACACTTGGCTTGTCTGTATCCTTCTCCATGTCTGTTTCTTTTCCTTTTAGTCTTCCAATTTAAAATTCCTGATATTTTACAATGTTTGAGGAGGAATTTTTTTTTTTTTGAAATAAACATTTTTGAGGAGCAATTAATAAGTACAAATTCAAATTTATCTGTAAATAGAAGTAATATCATATAAAACATGCCAAAAGGGTGCAAACTGTACACTTGCGGCATACAGAGATATAAATCCATATTTTTTTAATCATTCAATCTTGAAATATTTTCTTCAAGTCTGCAATGTATTTCGTATATATCTAGGTTATGGACAAGTCTTCTGAGTGTCTGAAGCCAAGACATGCAGTTCTGAAATTGAAAAAAGAAACAAGGAAATATTTCCCAAATGTTTGGAGTGTTTTAGTGTTGGCATACTACATGCATGAAACAAGAATTTTTCATCTTAGAAGCATCCATCATTAGATCAAAGCACTATTCACAACTACAATAAAAGAGAACATAAGAATATAAATGAAAGTCATTTCAAGCAAGAAAGAATGGAATCAGAGAAATGAACATGCCTCCATGTATGAAGTTCGACATCTTTCATAAGTTCGCTCAAGGAAAGACTGCACAAACTTCACAAGGTCGCCAGCAAATTTAGGCATTGCTTGGGCCCAACCAAGAACCTAGAGTAAAAGATGAGTAACCCAGGTCATAAGACATGAAATACCATAAAATTGGAAATAGAAAAAAGAAAATAAGCATATTTCCAGGGCAGAAAAATATTAGTGAAGTCCCCCCATCAAAATCAGATCAATCATATGTTCTAGTAAATCCAGCAGTATGTAATCCCTTCCCCATTTCAAATTTATTGCTGAAGTTAAAACTCTATCATTGTTTAATATAAAGAGAGAGAGTCCAAACATACCTCTTTTGTTAAGAAATCTATAGCCAACAGTCCTTGTAAGACAGGTCGCCCCTTCTCGATTGATGGAGTATAAATAGCAGCTGCATGCGCTCGTGGCCGAAATGCAGCAGGACCTAAAACCATAATTCTAGGAATTAGGTTATAATGACCAGCAAAAGCCAACTAGGAAGTTTAAATGCAAAAGGAAAAAAAAAAAAAAAAAATTCTTAATGATTAGCAATCTTTCAATTAATTTACAATAAGCAGAATCCAGGTGTCAAGCCAACATGGAATCCAGATTCCTGTAAAATGTCATACTGCTGTACTATTTTACAACTGTAATTTGTTTTAAGTATCAGGTTAATTTCATCAGGTTAATTTCATCTTTTCCAAGCTTGCAAAATAATACCAAATGTATAGAAAATTGTTGCCCTCACATTATTTCCTAATTTAGTTTAAAAAAAAAAAATTGTTTCCTAATAAAAGGACTACACTCAAGCATGCACCGATGCTCCATCTTATTCCCTGTTATGTAACTCACCAGTGTCTGTGTGCATAAAGTACTTGATACATTTAGTTGTTAGTGGTTACACTGTCAGACATTTTTTTTTTTAAAAAACTATTAAGAACCGTTCATAGCGGGAAAGGTAGTCACAACTCAAGAAGGCCTCATTTGAAATGGATTTAATACACTGATCTTGGTAGACATCCAAGCAATGTGAGGTAACCTATTGTCAATACCAACAAGTACATAATTAAAGAATTTGAATTATTTAATTGAGCCACCCATGCTCAGCAAGTCAAGAGAAATAATCGTCATTGAAATGGTAACAATTATTCAAATAAGTGTCTAAGAAATATATATTGATACTAGATGTATCCCCACTATCCTCTAGAGCTCACAACCCTCTCCACTAGAACAAGGAGTCAAGTAATGCAAAGGGAGTTCAAACTGGTGACCGCTATTTCAATTGGTAGAGATTTAATCACTGAACTGCCCTGTGTGGGCAATTGTCAAGAGGCATAAATAATTGTTTATTGGAAATACTAGCTTCACAAATAATTGTCATTGAATGAATAAAAGCTCTTAGTTCGTAGAACTTGCTTGCTATGGCTTGCTGCACGCCTTTTCTGTAATCTACAAACATCGTTGGTAAGAAATGATCCTTTACAAAGTTCTCCACAAATCCAAGCAATCCATCATTCCTGCAAAGTTTCGAAGTTTGAAACAATTAAAAAAAAAAAAAAAAAAAAGAATCACAATACAGAAGCGAAATATCAGAAAAAGTGGAATATCAAAATGCTTATGTACAGATGATTCAGTTAGATCCAAAGAACTCATTTGTACAACAATAAGGATATCCATGAGGGGCATGGAAAAACCTAATGTATCTTCCTAAATGTCTAACAAAGTACAAAACTCATAAATTCAAAAAACATAACCAACTTGAAACAATAAGCAACTCTAGAGAACATTCAAACATGGAAAACAGCACAACTTTTAGAATGAAACCATTACCAATCTCGTGGTAATATTGAAAGAAAATTCATTTACCCATGATAAAATAAAATTCTAAGCAGTACGTTGTGAACGGTTGATGCAAAAGGATAAGCAGTATCCTTGAATATGCACTTGTATTTGTTATAACAATTTTTTTGACAAGTCCCCCATTTAGAGAGAGCTCAAAAATGTCAAGTTATAAATTTTTGAGGCAACAATCACCCATCCAATGGGTATGCCGGACAGTTCCCTCAGCCCACTTTAAAGGAAATGAGATCCTCAAACTTTGGGCGACCTTTTTGGATGCCTTTCCAGAGATTCATGTCGTGAAATCCCTCGTACTCCGTAGTAAACCAATCCCCCCTCTCCAGACCATACTTAGCAGCTATTAATTTCTTACAAAGTTGCTGTTTCTCATTCGCAAATCTCCACAACAAATTTCCAACAACGCTTCATTCATGAGGTTGAATCTCCTTATGCCTAAACTGCCCAAATGCAAACTGCTGGAGCAAATGCCATTATAACGTCTACAACCAACGATCAACAAATTATGGATCTCTTAGTAGACAAATGGCTATGAAATAAAAGTTCAATATTTAAAATCAACTCAAAAAGCTGTCATCCATTCACTTAGCTTCAGCTGGACACATCCCTATTACCCTATTTAAAAATATCTTCATTTCTAGGTACAGGCTATCATGTCTTTATCCCACCAGCTTGAATGCTTCATCAGGCACTTGCCTTGTGAAGCTTCTTTAACTTGAATCAAATAACTCACATCCCCACATTTCAACTTCCACTAAACCCAAGCAAAGGCATCCTTGAGCTGCATACGTTTGTTTTCAACAAAAATTTTCAACCTTCATATTTGTTGCTCTACAAACAGCCATCCTGATGAGTTTCTGATGAACTTCCTCTAAACTCTACAAAAACCCCATCACCAGGCACCCCAAAACTGAAGCAAGTTATCGGCTCATGTAAAACAAGTTTTAACTGTGCAATCATGTGTTCACAAAAGGTATAGTGTACAGGAAATGAAGGTTTTGTCATGTGTAATTTAAGCAAACCTACTTACACTACTTAGATAGACCAAGTGCCTTCCAACTAATCATGTATATCATTTGCCCATGAATATGGCACATATAAAACATATACTGGCAAGAGCACAGCTACATATAATAACAGATCCACTCAACCTTATAACGGATAAAAAAATAAAATTTGGAGGACAGGAATGAAATATCAAGATTGAGATTAATTACTAGGAAAATATCACCCAGTAATCCACTTATCCTATACAAATGTTTGGGCATCGCAAGTATGGGAGCCAGATGGTTAATATTTCACACAGTTGACTTTATGAAGCTCAAACACATGATGAAAGGAATGAAATTACCATCCCTGGATGATAATGGAAAACCCATTTCACGGGGTCCTCATTCCAGGAGGATCAGGACTCTTGCAACTAATAGTGCCTCCCAACTCCCCCCCCAAAAGAGAGAGAGAGAGAGAGAGAGGGCTGGGTTTCCGAACCTGCCCTTGGGTACTCCCTACTAAGTATGTGGGTCTAAACATAAAAAATTATATTGGTCTTAATAGCAACTAATCTTGCAAAAAAAGCAACCTAGTACCCAAGACTCCCGCATTGTGCGCGGTCTCGTCACCCCCCCCCCCCCCCAAAAAAACAAAAAAATGGGGGGGGGGGGGGGAGTTAATAAATTGAAAGTGGTTATCCAAGAGAGGTCAACATGCAGTAAAAGAAAGTAGAAAGTCTGGGGCTGTAATTCAACTCTTGTGGTCCTTTTATGCATCTTCAGGATGCTCCCTTATAAAATTTTGATTACTTATCCCAAAAAAAAAAAAAAAACGTCTAAAAGTAAATCCATGTAATTTAACAAATATTATTTTAAAATTATTTTAAAGATTACTTTGTAAACTCAAATCAGTTAGTTAATTTTAGTAGTTGCATCAGACAGATAATTATAAATAACAAACCCGTTTTTTATTACTATCAGCTGCAAGGTAAATCCTTTTCCAACATTTAGGCATCAGTTCTCGATTGCTTTTATTTTATTTTTCAGAGTAAAAATCCATTCAAAGTCTATCCTCATGTGACATGCAGGAATCTTGAACTCTATATGCCACCCACAGAGGGTATCATTTTGACAACTGATTACCCTTAGGCTATTAAAGAGCTCCCTCATTTTCACTTGTATCAGTAGCACACCTGCTGACCTGTAGTAGTGCTCTGTGGCCAAACAGAGGCACGTCTTACATGCCATCAAGTAGGCAGTAGGGTGCAAGCATGGGAGCTGCCTAATTTGATATCATGTAAACAACCATTTCTTCTGAAAGGTTAATCCATAAGGCAACTGTGGATCTGAATTATTTATGTCATCAACATTCTCTACCACTAAAACTAAGGTCAGAGGAAGTTTCACCAGTCACTGCCATGCAACACCATTGATTGCTTTGCCCTTTTTTTTTTTTTTTTTTTTAACTAAAAATATATTAAAAGGCATCAAAAGGATGTCATCCAAGTACTCAACCCCCAAAGAATTCTTCTTTTGAGGTGAAATTTTACCACATGTATCAGTTAAAAAAAAAAAAAAACTGTATGCATAATAAAAACAAGACAGAGAATGGGAATGGGAATACTTACCCAAGTTGGGAATACTTCTGAGGCAGCATCGAAGCAATCTTATCTGCAAACTGCATTACAGCATGTCAGATAAGGCCAACTGCAAAATTCCATATCCAGAGTTCAGGAAAAAGAAATGGATCTATGACAGTGCAAAACCTGCAGAACTGGTCTGTATACAGATGCTGCTAGATATATGCCTTGCTCAGGTAAGACAGCTGTGGTACCGTAACCTTCTTGGAGTACATTTGGGCCCCTTCTACTCCATCCTTGGCGAATAAGGTCAGCACCTGAATAACAGTTAACAGCCCATCATATATTTAGCATCTCTGAAAATTTTTAAAAACAATTGTTTGAACAGAAACGAAAAAGAAAATAAGACCCCCCCCCCCAAAAGAAAAAAACAGAGAAATAATAATGATAAATAGGGAAGAAAATAAAGGCAAGAAGAAATAAAGGAACCGATCATGATCAGGGTGGATGCTAATTGTAGATTCCTAATATATATTTGGATCTCTATTCTTCCAGAAATCAGATAGCTATTTCTAGTAATTTTGTTTCTTGAGTTTTTCTTTGGGGACTTCTCGTCCTCCAGTTTTGTACTTTCTTCTTCTTCTTTTACAATATTTCATTACTTATCAAAAAACAATAAAAAATAATTCAACATGTAGTCTGTTGACTTCTACCTCATCTTACAATTTACGACCAAAAAAGTTGCAGGAGAACCACAAAAGTATTTCTTTCAATTCAAATCCAATTTCCCCTCAATTTAACATGTCAAAAATGTAAAAAGCACCAAGGGGATGCACCCTTGTACAGCAAGATAAAAGCAAAATTAACCAAAAAAAAAAAAAAAAAAAGATATCGATCCCCACACCTCCACAAGTTCAATGAATTGGTGCAGGCACCATTAGAGGATATAGACGTCTATATGGACGTCAGGCCAAAGAGGCCCAACCACTAGTATTATAGACTGATCATTAGTATTTAGTTTAGCTAATTATGTTTTATTTCATTTATTATTTGGACCCATACGTTTTGGGCCATATTGCTATGAGTTATTTTATTATAGGCCTTTAGTGGTTCAGTCACGAATTTTATTATTTAAACCTTAACTCGGGTTAACGGAGGATTATTTTTGAATGAGTAAAACTTGATTACTTGCTTCTTCCTCTGGCTGCTGCTGCTGCTTCTCTTCTTCTTCTTTACTTATTTCTGCTTCTTCCTGTGGCTGCTGCTTCTTCTTCTCTTCTTCTTCTTTACTTATTTCTTCTTCTTTCAATATTCAATCTTACATCATGAACTTAAATGGACTAAGATTAGGATACACTGTCCCACAAGCAACTAAATGAAATAGACAGAACATTACTTTTAAATCTACAAAAAGAATCATTTATGCCCCAGAAAGTTCAACAAATCCATTCAAATTTATCCCTCAAAATAAAAGGTTCGAGATGCCTCCTGAGCTCCCTCCTCTTTCCCTCTACTATCCCACTAAGTATGCAGCACCAACCTCAAAATATAGCCAATGTTACCATACACCTTGCATATCATATCAACAAAATCCATAAAATCCAATTGAGAGCCAACTATGACATAAAATGACTTTTTCATCTATAAAGAGGGACTTCCATTCCGTGAAAAGTCATATTGTTCCTCTCTCTCCAAATAAGTAGCATTAGATTGAAAAAAGGACCATCCTCCAAGTCTTCTGTTGGGAATTTAGACCTCCTAAATTCACCCCCTTGGGATTTATCTTCGGCAAAATATCAAGAAAAACAGAGAAATAATAATAATACAAGAATTTACGGAGAAAAACTATAGATGCTCAGATAAGAAAATCCACTACGTGAAAAATTCTTATAATCACACAATTCTTCCTTTCACCCAATACCTCAAGACACCTACAAAGAAATTCCCTAAGCAAACTTTAACTCTCATCACAAAATAGGAATTAACCAAAGTCTAAGTTTTGAATAGTGTCTTTATCCAAAGAAAAGGAGCCTTTATTTATAACCTCGCAAGGCTTCTCTCCCTTTGTGAGCAAACCGATGTGGGACTCTAAAAGGAGCCACACCACACCACCATCTTCCTCCTATTCCTCCCTACCCTATCTCCCTGCCAACTTAGCACGGCATCAAAAACCCAATTTGGAAAAACCAAGACATCCCGAATGTCAAAAGATAACTCACAAAAAGTGAGAGTTTAGGAGTAATTCCAGGTTGTCAAATCTTATACCAAAAGAGAGCATTCTTTATATACATCTTATAAGGGTCCCATAGTAAGATAAAAACCCAAACTTGCCCCCAACTCCTCTCAAAGCCTAAACCATCCGAAGTTGCTCAATAAATTACCCCACCTCCCAAGCCTGTATATATCAGGGATGTCCTAAACACTTGATTATCGCTACATGAAGGTAATCTGCCACCAACACCTCCATATCCAGAGCTTAAGTACTATTTTCCAGATAAATATAATGTTATCTCATTCATGTAATAGAAACAAATATGAAAATAACTGAACATGCATTCACCTAAACCCTGACCCAGTGAAACAGTGAAGCCAGGTAGCACATCATTCAAAGAATACCATAACGACGAAGCCATTCACTATAATGTGCAAGAATTTCTTTGTGCGGTGCTGCACAGTTGTGCAGTCATGACTGTGCAATCTTAGCCATCCATCTATTGGGACACAAATGGAAAGGGAAATCAAACAGTGGTGACCAACCATAGCATTTCTATTCATCTATTATAGGATAAACTAGACTAGTTCGCAAAAGCATAGTTGTTGAGTTACCCTGGTTAGGAATGGACATGGTGGTATCAGTGAAGCGAAAAGCAAAGGTAAGACCGTCTTCTGATCCATTCCTGCAATCAGAAAGGAATAATATGCTGTCATTCTTTGCCAATTAAATGCCAAAGAAAAAAAAAATAGAAAAGAATAAAACAGTAAAGTTTTCAACTAAGCCTGACAGAAGGATCCTAAATACATTATTATGCATTTTATTAATTTTTCTATTTGATATAGTTTTATTAAAAATTTCATAAGTGAAACAATAAAGACACAGATGCTGACACAGAAATGCACACACGATAAAAAAAAATAGAACCCCACACTCAGCACTCTCTCTCTCTCATTTTATTTCCTCTACACCGTTCTCTTCATCTATTTCTCCATATAATCTTTATCCATTTCCTTTTGATAAGTAATGAAACGGATTCCCATCTTATATTTATTCATATCCTCTTCCTTCTTCAATTCTCCTTTCTTTCTCAGCATGTCATGTATTTAAACTAGCACAGTTGCAGAGCGCCACCACTGTCGTAGGTCCCATACCATCACCACTACATATTATTCACAACAAAACAGATCACAACTTTTCCCAACCCAACTCTAATATTTTCACAGACAAATCACTGCCATTGTCACCGGTACCTCATAATACTTTCAACACCCCATCAATGTTATGGCTGCAGTCAACATCATTACTTTCAATGCCCCACCACTGCTATGGCTGCAACCACCATCATTATTTTCAACGACCTACTGCCAACATCATTCCCTCATAGCTACTGCAGCCACTATATCACAAACTCAAACACAACCATCTCCACAGCAATACCACCAGTACTGCTGCACCAATACAACTACTAACCCCTCTTCTGCTGTTGCCACAACAATTATTGCACTCATCAACATAATACCATTGCTTAATCACTAATGGTGCTTTCTTTATTTTATTGGGAAGCATTACACTAATCAAAATGTTCTTCACTTATTTCAAGTCAGTTTTATGTATAAAATGATGATAAATCACTAGACAAGTAAAGGATGTAGAACAAAATAGAGCAGGGCTGGCTTGTTATCTATTTCAAGGAACAGTAAAACCAGCAACAATAGCAATAGGATTTACGAAGTCACTTTTATTAACAATTTATTTAGAAGTTTCTGCTACAACATAGGAATTTCCAGAATAAACTAAACCTTGTGGTCTGTCAAACTAATCGGCAAAATCTCAAGAAAAACATGACTACTACAGATATTCTTGCTAACCAGCAAAAAGAGTTAGGACAAGGTTTTGGGGTACTAACAAATAAATTACGAGTTAGATGCAAGCTCTCCTACACCATCCAAGATTAAAATTCTAATTAGAGAAAGAAATTGCAGCATGTCAAGAGAAAAACAAAATATTATTCATAAAACCCCAGTAACATGAAAGGTCATAAAGTACTCCTGCATCACAGCCATGGGCAACTTCCACTAACATGGTATCAATCTGAAACCCCCCTCATAGTCCTCACCAGGACCGATGCTTGTTGCAAACACTATTACGGCAACAGAACCTCTAACTGTAACAAAGCCAACCCGAAAAGACAGTAATAAAAGAAAATTCTAACCCGGATACAATACCATTGCCTCACGTGCTACCATCATCTTATCCAATGAATAATCATATTACTCTGCCCTCTGGCAAAGCAACACCACCACCAGCACCACACTAGTCCTCGACAACTTACCACCTCCACTACTTTCACAATTGCTCATTAACAACATAGGCATTACTTCCCACACATCATCACCATGGCAGCTTGCGGCACCTCAAGCACTGATCTATTGTGAATCCAATGATTAAAACTATCAAATATCAAAACTGTTACCTCACATTAGCTTCATAATTCAAAATCAATAACTACAACATGAGTACCACCCGCTCCAAAACGTCATAAGCATCAAATCCACCATTATAACTCTTATTTCAACACTGTCTACGTATCAAATACCTTCTCAATATGACCATGGGACTTGACTTTGGGTATGTAAAGCAATATTTTCTATTGAAAATGCTCATTTTGGGCCTCTGCGATACTTTCCGTGCAAATAAAAATATACTAAAGAAGACACAATGCAAACATTTGAGTAAATAAAGCAGAACATATATGTAGATGCAGCTCATGCAGGAAACTGTATTCAATAATAAAAGAAGTTTCAGTTACTTGCCTCTTTTCTTTGGAAGGAACTTTATTTGCAAGTCTAGCTGTTTGTACAGCAGCATCAGCAGATGCAGCTTCAGGAGTTGCTCGTAGAATCTCACAGATGAGCTGCTGGCATTCACTCTGATACACAAAATTAATAATATATGAATTTAATTAGATATATGTCACAAAACGATATTTAGCAATTGTCACTAAATTTTCATCAGAAAAATAATGACAAACACCACACTAAGCACCTGCAAAACTGTCAAGGAAAATCCTATACTATAGCCTCCAGTATCACGAGATGCCTCAGCATCAGGGTTCCAATTTATCTCTGCCATTGACTTTGGTGTGTTCATGTCAACTTGTGAGGATTTTGACTCTAGAAGCTCCCCAACAATGACATGGTTCTCTGAAATTACAAGTGGTCAAATTTAAATTCATTCAATGATGGGAGTGGGGGCAAGGAATGGACACTCAGAAAGTAGTATCACATCTCACCAAATATCCGAACGATAGTGTCCAAAATCGAATTGAGTAGGTCCTTTGCAGCAGCCTGTGCTGTTCCCTTGGGCGCCATCACCGGTGATACTGGGCTAACTGCCACTAGCGTTCCAGCCAATGATATTCCATTATGACGCTTCTGCTTTGACAACTGGTAGCTATCCAACTGTCCTTTTAAATAATGCAGACCAGCAGCAGCAATTTGAGCACCCTGATGATTCCCAGTCCTTGAGCAGTTAGCATGCTTCGCGTAAGATTTAATCTTCTGGGTGATAGTATCATGAATAGTGGGACGCAATTTTTGGCTGAAACAATGGAAAATAAGAACACCTATCAGCTCTGCTATTGTGTTTCTCTGGACAATGTCAAACTACAATGCAATCAGTCTTCAATGCAAAGAAGACTAGATATGCTTTAACGATAACTTGGAGATCTCCATGCAGGTCAGCTCACCTCTGTTCGCAATGAATTCAAAGCAACGCTGAAGACTCGATTAAACAAAATGATGTTTTTATTCTTACAAAAATATCAAATATTTAAATAAAATGCTGCTTTTATTCTTACAATAATATCAAATATCCAAAAGATAGCTCTCAAAATCAACAGTAACAATTAAATCCCTAGACATTCATTAGTTGACATTATTATCAAGGCGTGCAATGAAACTCTAGGGAAAAGGGGAATACACACATTTTTTATCTATACTTGTACATATGGGGTTGATCATAAAACCACTGAAGCAGCAGCCAGTAGGAGACAAGAACCATAGAAGGGAAAATGAGAGAGAACAGAAGAGGAGGAGAAGAAAATTCTGCCAAACATAGATGGATAAAGAAAATTATGTTTCTCAATATTATGACAAAAACTCCACTCTATAAACTTAAGCCAATATGCAGGGAGACCAAATTAAGAAAGCTGTGTTACATGGATTCTTCTAAATGTATGATGTATCCGTGTCAGACGCTTGACACTTGGGTAAGGACATGTGGATAAGAGCATGTTATATGTGTCACAAATATATTATTGGACATTCATACAACATATTTAGTACATAATTATGCATAAAACTGATATTTTATGTATACCCTAACGCCACTTTATAAATACCATCTTATCCTATAAAATAAAATATGATATTAAACATATGAATATTTTCCCGTGTCTCCGTTTTGCTTGAATAAGAGAATAGATGAATCTGACTCTTAGCCATGTATCCATATCCGACACCTATACCTCAGTCCACGTAACATAAACAATCCAATTAAGTAACAAACAAAATTTAAGAATAAAATACTAATTAAACTTAAAACTCCTAAACAAACTAAACTTAAAACTCCTAAACAAACTAAGCTTCAGTTGCTGCCTCCTTCATGATTTCCATCAATTCTCCCCAACAAAAAAGGAACTATCCTCCCCCAGTGAGCAAAGGCAGTGATACTATCAAACATATAAAGATCAAAGGTGCCAAATATATCCTTAGTAATACTAGTGGCATTGAAGACAAGATGATTCTTTTTTTTTTTTTTTTTTTTTTTTCTTTTTCTTCAAGTTGGTGTATGGATTATTCTTCCATTGCAAAAGATATTTCTAAAAGTCAACTTGTGAAGATATGGTGTTTTGAGCCCAAGAAACAAAATTATTATTTGGTTCCATTGAAATGATCGAAACAGTTTTGTTTTTCAATAGACCAAAATACAATATTAAAGAATAAACTTTGAAGTAACTTTCTTTGCCTCAGAAAATCAAAGTTCCAAAAGCATATGCAATCAGCAAACTAATAAGTTGTTTAATTAATTTATTATCAGGCTTTCATACATTTAAATATATTAAATTTATGCTACCAAAATTTCTATATATTTTTTTACATTTTTGAGCCACTACAAAAATGTTTTTGAATCCTATTCAAAACAGCTCTAAAATGTTTACGTTTCCATGTTAATTGAGGCAACCTACTAGCCTACTGGAACAAATTTTTGACCTTTGTTTTGTGCTACAAGAAAATTCTCAATGAATTTGCGCATTGTGGTGGAATGGGTTTGAATATACCTAGGGAACTAAAATTGAAAAGAAAGGTTTTACAGATCGGGAACTCAAGGCATATACAACACCATACCAACATCCCTTATCACCGAGGTGGAACACATGAATCCTATATTACATATGCCCATGGACCGTAGTATGCCACCACACTTCATAGGCTTGCACCCCTTTTTTTTTTTTTTGAAAAATAGGCTTGCACCTTAGTAGCCAGGTTTGGAACTAATTTTTACAAGTTCCAAATAAACACTGCAATGCCGGTGACACCCCCTATTTCGCAACGGATAGAAAGCATAGTGTAAGCTCTGATACCATCTATTAAATATCTCAAAAGAACTCACCCCTAAAAGATAGTTATTAGAGGGAGGGGACCAAAGCAAAATATAAACCACCACACCATCATCCCAAATCGCTGACGTGGGACACATACATCTCATACTGTATATGCCTATAGATTATAACAAAACTGAAGTAGAAAAAATGAACAAATGGAGGTTGTTCAAGCATCCAACTCGAAACCAACTGTCTATGAGTGAAAAAGCCCGTTAGAATCTTTTTTTTTTTTTTTTTTTGAAAAAGATAAGTAAGTTTTATTTAAAGCATCGAAAAGATGCCATAAGGAAAAGACCAGTTACAAAGACCCCTATTCAGTGCATGTTGGCTATAAAATCTACGAAGGAGCCGAGATCAATCTCTTTTCCTTCTTCTACCCAACTGTATAAACAAACAAGAAAAAGTCTTTTGAAATATAGAACTATTCTAACTGCGTTGTCAAATATCCTCCTGTTGCGTTCCTTCCAAATCAACCATAATAAGCAATAAATGATCATATTCCATATCTTCTTCTTTCTTCTTCCAAATGGTTGCCCCCACCAAGCTAAGAGAAAACTTTTTAAGTCTGCTGGGAAACACATTTTAACTCCAAAATATGAGAGGATGAGACTCCAAAAATCAGCTGTCCATGCACAATGAAGGAATAGATGATCTATGGTTTCCTCTTGCCTGAGGCACAAAGAACATCTATTAACTAAGGAGTAACCCCTTGATTTTAGATTATCTATAGTCAAAATCCTTCCCCTTGCGGCACACCAAAGGAAGAAAATAACCTTTGTTGGAGCCGTAGATTTCCACAGCTTCTTCCAAAGAAAAATATCCTTTGCCCCTCCTTCCAAGGAAAGATAGATAGACTTTACTATGAAGGCATTACTCTTGGACAAAATCAGTTTATCAGCTGTGTCATCCATTTGAAATGAATACAATAATTCCAACCGTGCCCTATAGCTGTCAAGTTCCCAGTCATTTAAACTCCTTCGCAGCTGCACATTCCAGACTTTG
>QLOD02000033.1:9620752-9632340 GCA_003260245.2 Sideroxylon spinosum
AAAAAATAAAAAAACTACAATTGCCAAACAAGTTGCTACACCTTGTTTCTAAATCTCAAGTACTTTTACGGGTAAATTATGTTGGTTTCTCGTTCGATTTCTTAAAAAGTTGGAAACTATATTTTACTAAAAAAAAAAAATGGTCCAACTTCTCTTGTCTTTGTATTTTCTTAATAGATTTGTATTATTTATAATGCACAAAATCATATTAATATTATGTATTTTTATGTGAATTGATCCAATTTTTTTCTTAATTGTAATATATATATAAGAAATCAAATTCATTTAATATTAATAACAATCTATGTCCTTTTTAATATTTATACTTTACATGAGATTATAGTGGTGTTTTGATGAAAAAAAAAAATTGGAAAAAGTTTGTGAAAAAAAGTGACATATTGATTGAAGATATTTGAAAAAAATTTATAACTTTTTATAAGTTTTGGTATTCAAAACGGGTACCTATATTCGAAGAAAACTTAAAAACATATAAAATTATATTAATTTTTTAAATATAAAATAAATTGTTTTACATTTGAATAAAAATTGGGGGAGGACAAGGTACTTTATATTATTCTTTGCAACTTGCAACATCTTAAACCCTGTTTGGGAATTGAAGACAAATCGTAAGAGATTGTGAAGAAAATATTTTGTAAAAATAATAGGATAGTTCTTATGATGCGATGGGAAAAAAGGAAATTAAAATAAGAGATAAATAATTTTTTTCCACTTTTTATTATTCCTATAAAAAACTTAAAAAACAAATTGAAAGAATTAAAGGGGGGAAAGAATTCTCCTTCCATTTTTCTGTTTCTTATTACAAAGATCCAAACAGAACTTCAAGTTTGTTTCCCCCGTGGTTTGTACTTTTGTGAACTAACTTCCCAGCTGGGCGTACGACCACAAACAAGAGCTACACTGTAGTAGAAGTAGTGCACGTGTTGCCTGCCCTATCGACTCCCTTAGCAACTTGCAAGTTCTCCCTAGGGTTTCTCACGCAAGCCGATTGCAATCTCACGACTCAGAGTCAGAGGAGCTGTCCCAACCACCGACGGCAAACAATCGTTCCTCTCTCTCTCTCTATATATATATATATTTGCGTGTGTGTGTTTGAATATGTGTGCGCGCGCCTCTCTTTCTCTCTCTCTCTCTCTCTCTCTTAGTGTTCCATGAAAACTGTTTCCGAAACTTTTTTTTTTTTTGTTAGGGTTTGGATTTCTTCTCCAGTTATTGTTTTCAATGCGTGGATTCTAGGGATAGAGTTTTCAATTTTGTTGTGATGCTTTTGGGCGCAGGATTGAGGTAGAAGAAGAGATGGCAGGGAAGGAACAAGAGAACCGTATATTTGTGGGAGGGTTGGGCTTTGACGTCACCGAGCGTCAGCTTGAAGACGCCTTCAGTCGATATGGCAAAATTATCGACACCCAGGTCCAGCCTATTCTTCAGCGTTTGTTTATCTTTTGGGATATATGATACTGCGTCGATATTATTTTATTACTCTCTGTTTGGTCCATTGGAGAAAGTGGGAAAAGTAAGATGTAAAGTAAAAAATTGGTGAATGTGTTAAAATGTTTTTATTTAACCTTTGATTAATAAGTTGTATACTGGATTTTTTTTTTTTTGATATTCATTATGTGTATTAGATATACTCTGTAGAAATATATTCAAATAAATGAAATAACAATGCAAATTTGTAGTTTAACAATCCTTAAATTCCTTAATATGTTGCATACTCGCAATTTTTAGTTAATTGCTTCAACCTCCCACCCCCCTTCATTTTTTTGGGGTTGGGGGGGTTAATAATCCCAACGCGTGTAAGAAAAATGTTGCGTTTGTGCTGTAAATGTGCAGGACAAATACCATTTACACGTATTAAACATGCATCTTGAGCGTAACATGACTCACTTTAGACATTTTGGAGACAGTGAAGACAGAAATCCATTGTTTGGATATTTAGAGGTTCTAGGACATGGCAGAGGTGAAGGGAGAGGGATCTGTTTGAGGAAAGAAAGACGAATAGAGTGTCTCAGATGTGGCTTAGGTGGAGGAGAGAAACAATAAATGAGTTGTCGTTACTCCAGAGAAAGTTCATTGGTAGGGAGAGAATACAAGCAGTTGCCTTAGTTTCTTTAGATTTCATACATTGCTTTAAGAGGTTTTGTCTGAGGCTCCTCTAAGGACTTGGATGGTTGATAGTAGAAGTGAGAAAATGATATCAGTAGGCATATATTTGAGTTAAGATTTGATCAAAGGTGTTATTCTTACTTTATGAAGCACAGACATTGACACATGACACGACATAATATGGACATGCAATCCACTAATTTTTAGAAAATGTGGGACATGACATGTTGGGGATGTGCTAAGTTTTCTAATTTAGCTAATTTGTCTTCTCCCTTTGGGTAAGGAAGTTGTGTCTTCAAACTCAATTTTCTTTCT
Organism: Sideroxylon spinosum; assembly: GCA_003260245.2. NCBI lineage: Eukaryota > Viridiplantae > Streptophyta > Magnoliopsida > Ericales > Sapotaceae > Sideroxylon > Sideroxylon spinosum. Next base: position 9,623,192 of record QLOD02000033.1, read on the forward strand.
TTCAATTGATAACTAGAGTTGAGGGATTTCAAATGTCTAAGACTGTGTTTACATTTTATATTCTTAAATCCTATTACTTTTGTAATATTACAAATTGACTTCCGAAATTAGTTAGTAAATTATAAATTAACCAATAGTGTCCTTAGTGTGTCCAATCTCAAAAAATTCACTGCATGTCGCATGCGTGTCCGTGTCAGCAGGGTGTCAGGATACATATGTGTGCCTAAGGACAGGGTCCTTGCTTTCCAGTTCTTACTCAGTTGTTCTGTTCAGACCTTGACTTCTAAGCCTTTTTTCCTGCAGCAGTCCATTGTCCCCTCACCCACCCTTTTTTAACCATCCTTTGTGCACCAAATTCTTATGTGCTATATATATATACACACACACACACATTTGCAACAGACACATATTCTTATTTCTAAAGGTGTCTAGAGATGCTTATCATGTTCATAATTTTTTTTTTTGTACTGTTATTACTTATTTATATTTATCTTCTCCATTTTTTTGTATGGAAAAATTGGGCTAGAAAGTGTAAGCCTCAAGTAATAACTGGTAAAACCTTGCTGATCCCTTTGCATGTTTGAACATTTTGACAATTATTTTATATTGCCTATAAGAAAACTACAAGAATAGAATGTAACACAGTCAGCTTCTTAAGGCACTGACATAATTTCATAATATTAATACAAATGTCTCTGAGATATGAGTTGACATTATTAAAACTAAAAACATTTTATTTTTTCTCGTCTACATTTCTATTGTTTGGTGTGGCATGTCATCGACTTGGTAGTTTATGGTCAAATGTTATTTTCTTTGTGTGTCACCTGTTCTACGAAAGGGGAAGATTAGTATAATTTTTGTACGATAAATCATGCTGATTGAATGCCTACATTGCTGAGTTATTTTTCCCCCTCTTATCATATTATTGCTCTTTATCTTCCTAGAGTTGGCTTTCATTTTGTAATGTTGTGTAAGATTCTTGGTAGTGTTCTCAAAATATATTATTCTAGTTTTGTATCTTCTTTTCCCTCAATACTGATTAATTCTTTTTTCTAATTTTTGTTTGTGCTCTTTTATGTGATGCTGGTTCTGATCTTTATGCTTTGGATGGAGTTTTTGAGGAAGTTTTGGTGCAAGTTGGTTGTTTTCTGATTCTTATCCCTAGAAGTATTTACATAAAGAGGGGTCTCTGAATTTGTAGCACGGTTTTCTTAAGCCAGTTATTGAAATGCCTGGTTAATAACATTTGCGGTCTGTTTCAATGGTTTCTTAAATATAAAAGGAGCTGTTTTGAGATCCTCAGAAAGAATCCCAATCATGCTTGTGTCAAATATCCGGAAAGGTTCAATTATCAACAAGTTGCATTATGTAGCAAACGTTAACAAGCCCTTTCTCCTTTCTGAAACCTCATTACTTTCATCTCACAGATTTATTGTGGATTTTATTATTAAGGAATTCAAGAGTTTGAATTGATCCGTACTTGATACGAACACATGGCATCATCAATTATTTGTGGAAATTTGTCTATTCATATTTGGGGATCATATAGAGAGTTTGAATTTGCTTGACAAACATGATGATGGAAAAGCTCTATGGTTTCTGTCCTTGACAGTGTGATTGGTTGCTCCATGGATGCATCTCAATAGCGATCAACCATGATGTGCTTTCCTTTCCTCACAGAATCCAAATGGGTTTATTCAGTGCTGTGAAGGTGTCCTATGTCGTAAAATGTGCATGGGGTCTTCTTCTAGGCTGCTGCATCATTGTGGTTTGTTGATTTAACCAGTACATTGTTAAATGCGGGGAACCTGGCATTCCTTTATCCATTGGTCAAAAACAATGCAAGAAATATTCCACTGCGTTCTAAGTTTTGATTTCATATGAGATGTTTGCATTGGTCCCATGATTTGCTTAAAGATCGGACACTAAATTCATAAAATGCGAGCTGTATTCAAAGTTTGAGGCAAGAAACCATTTTTTAGCAGTCAGTTTTCCAATTTGTTTTGTCTTTGCGACTGTGGCTTCTGGATTTCATTCCTACATGGGCGACTTTACTTTTGAACCATTTAATTGTTCAAACCCCTCTTGAAAATTTTCAGAACTAAGACAGGACTGCTTCTGGTTGCTGAAATATGTGACTGAATATATATCACTGCTACTTTTAGAAATATTTGTGATACAAAGGCGTTGGTCTTGCCTTTTGTATATGAGAGGCCAGTTAAACTAGTTTTAGAATCCTCTTACAAGTTTCTGTTTCATCGAATTAGTGTGGTGGCCACTTCATTGCACATGTTCACATTTGGGAAAAATTAGGCTTCACAATCACCTCTACTAGCAAGGAGTATTAAGGGCCGATGATGAAAATATGAAGCTACAGTGGGAACATCATTCAGACTATGCTTCATCAGATTGTAGTTTTCATGCACATGCAAAGTTAGTGTTCTATAATGTGTGTGCTTTTTTGGTATTTGGAAGCTGGTAAGGGCAGTTATTGCACTGAGGAAAAATTTACAGTATAGAAGTTTGCAGTGGAGAAGATTTTGCTTTAGCACCTCTGGAATGCTCTCTGTTTTTGTTATAGAGTTCGAATGTGTGCAATTAAGCTAGATTTTATTTTCTCTGATGACCCACGTTATGTCTTTTGAGTGTCATTCCCAAAGGTGCAGTCGCTTGGATTCTTAGGACCATCTGATGCTGTGCATATTGAGATTCAGTGATTTGTCTAAATAGCATTAGAGTTTGAAAATAAGCAAGTTTTGCTTCCCTGTTCATGACTTATATGTAAGTCAGTGTAGATATGTTCAGTGAAGTTGCTTACAAGTTCAGTTCATTTTTGGAAGTTGTTTTGATTGTCGCAGTTCTGCATAATCAAGTGATCACATGGATAAATTTATTACTTAATTAGTATATTGCTGGTTGATTATCGTGATCCCTGTGCCAACTGTTTCAATGGGATACCAGCGGAGACATCAGGAATATGTTGAAATGTCTAGCCATTGTCTTGTAACTGAAGGCATGTGGTGGTAGAGAATATTGGGTATAGTCCTTGTAATGAAGGATTGTGATGAAAGAGAATATTATGTTTGTACATAATAGTTAGTCAGGATATTGTCATGGAGGTGCCTTCTAGCCAGTTGTTCCCGTTTGTTTTTCTTCCTTGTCTGTATTGGTGCTCAGCTGTAGGATTGGTCTTACCTCCTGGTGTTGTGGTATGCTTTGCTGACAGGCAAGTTCGATAAAATTTGAGGATGATCATTGAAATTCAGATTATGGGTGACCTTATAGTTATTTTTGGTGAGAGTACATACATATCAGGGGATGGTTGCATTTGGATTTTTCGTGGACTGGTCTTTGATTCTCTTGTAAATTGAGGCCAAAGGTAATTTATTCTGTCACATGGTGGATATCTGCAGTTCTGAGGATTCTTCCATTTTGAGTAAGAATTCTTTTGCTTATCAAGTGTGCCATCCTTAAAAATGCTTATGCATAAAGATTTCTTGAAGCATTATGTCTTTAGTTTCTTTTTTTAGATCAAAAAGTGGGCATTAGAATTCTTCTCGTTTCTGGTTAATTATAATCGACTTGTTTCTTTATTTACTTCTGCACTTCCGATCCTTTCTGGTTATGAGTTTGTCTTTGGTAACAGTTCCCAGAAGTAAGAGGTTTTCTTTTCGTTTCTCTTTTTAAATAGATGTAGCTTACTTTGTTTGCATTTTTATGTTGACCTAGCCCCTGTTTTCTATTATCTGTCTAACATATGTGGTACTAAGTGTAGCAAATGTGTAGCTAAGGGCTTTCTGATGAAGTTTTACCATCGAAAGATGGTGTTTTCATCTATTGTTATACGTGTTTTGTGGAGATTGCATCCTGCATTTCACTAAAATTCTGAATGCACCCGCATCTGCGGGACTTTAGACTTCCTGTACAGACACAATACGGATAAAGAATATGTCAGTTTTAATTTGCAATGCTCAATTTTCTTTTAAGCCAGTGTTTGCGGATCCTGAACTGACCTTTCAAATAAATAAAAAAAAAGGGTGGGGAATCCTGAACTTGGAACTAAAGTTAAATAGTGAAGGGACCCATATGCCCCTGGGTGAAACCAATGGGTGGTCAGAGGAACTAGAGACAGTTTGTAATCTGGCATAGTACCACAGTGTCTACTCCTAAATGTTTAAAACCTCAGCACACTTTACATTCTTGGTTCTGGGGGCATATTGTAATTGAAGGCTTTCCTGGTACTCTGGCTATTGATGTTCCCCTCCTGGAAATATATATAATATTTGGTTATATTACAGATTCCTTGTGGCTCTGCTCCAACTAGATAAATTGTGTTATTTTAGTGTATAAGCACCATTTTAATTTTTCTTTTAAAGTAAAAAAACGTACTGAAGAAATATATAATCTAGCTGTCCCAACCAGCTAAGTTTTGTGTTATTTTAATGTATAAGCTCCATTTTATTTTTACCTAAAAAAAGAAAAAGTATTGAAGAAATATAAAATCTGGCTGTTTCATGGTGTCCTTGAGCATGAGAATTAGATGAAGCTGACTAGGACACATACCCATCCATGTAACATAGAGCGAAGATTTGCAACTAGGATTATTTATTATTATTATTAATTTTTTTGGGTTTTTGTTTTCTTGGGGGGGTTCATTGCCTAATCATTTAATAATGCAAGTGATAAGTAGTCAGCTGGTAAAAGAAACTAGACTACTTTAAGCAATTAAGTATTGTACGGATCTGATCCACATGGTTTTTGGATGATGCTGTCCACCTTAGCCTGCGTGGTTTTTGAAAGGTCACATACAAAGTAGATCTAATGTCTTACACATATTGCAAATAGCACTACATCACTCAAGTGATGTGGGTGGACACACATGATTCTGTTGTTCTCTAGTCAAGTCCCAATCATGAACTCCATAATTCACCCAATGCGTCGTTGCCTTGGGCCTTCCACACATATCAGCGAGCTTTGACTCTGATACAATTTTGTAACGGCCCGGTCCAAATGGCATAATATTGTCCAATTTGGTCTTTAGGCTGCATAGTTTTTTAAAGGCCTCGTACCATCCAATGCAAACACATAGCACTCAATCACCCAGGCAATGTGGAACAGCACACAGGGATGTGGTGCTCTCAAGCCAAGTCTCACTCATGGAGTCCACCAGTATACTCTTTTTGATGGTTTATTTAAGTTATAACACCTTTCAGCATAAGGATGTCAATGTGCATATATGTGCGTGTATATTTATTTGGGAACTGACATTTCCTTGGGATGAAAGGAATTGTATTCTGTTATATTCTTATTTCTGTGATGCAATATGTACAACTTGGTTATCCTTGTACAAGAATATGCTAAAAAAAGTGCGGTGGTCCCTTCAATAGTCTCTTTCTTTGGAACCAACACAAACTGCATGATACTTGGATAATAACATTATAATTGTATAAATTCCTGCATTTATGAACCTCACAGACGACAATGTATTGCTTATTTCTTGGGTTTAAGACTTGTATGTGAAATCTCCAATTTCTGCTGCTTGGATGCTATCAAAGCTTCTATAGCTCTTATATTATTTATAAGCTTGCATTCATGTTACTCTTCGGTATCAACTTCTCAAATGTGATGTTCATGTAGATTATGGTGGAAAGAGGTACAGGCCGCCCTCGTGGATTTGGCTTTTTGACATTTGCAAGTCACCGGGGAATGGAAGATGCGATAAGGGAAATGCATGGAAGGGAGCTTGGCGATCGTATGATCTCAGTGAACAAGGCCGAACCCAAAATGTGGAGTGAGGATGCAGGACACGGCTACAGTGTTGGTTACTCTTCTGGTAGCAGGGGTAGCTACGGGGGAGGAGATAGGTCTGTTGGTCAAGATGACTGCTTCAAGTGTGGGCGCCCGGGCCACTGGGCCCGTGATTGCCCTTCAGCAGGTGGTGGCCGTGGTGGTGGTCAATTCTCTTCTCGTACTAGATTCGGTGGTCCTGGTGGCCATGGGGATCGCTTCAAGGGAGATCATGACCGATACATTGATGATAGATATGATGGAGGGCGCTATGTGGATAGGGATCACTATGATGGCAGAGAGAGATACGGGAGCCGTGATCGTTATGTTCATGACAGGTATTGTTATGTGAAAGCAATTTATCAGGGTTTTAGGGTGCTGGGATGCCAGTACTTTACACCTGGACCGTATCCTAACAGGCCAATATGGGTTTTCCATATTTTCCAACTCTTACTTACTTTCAACCTCTAAATCTGAGGTTCAGAAAGAGTGGTTTGATAGTGGTTTTTAATGTTGAAAAATGTCAAGTATTTTCCTAATTCTCTTTGCTAGGATTAAAGATCCTGTTCTTAAATGCAGGTATCAATCCAGTGCCAGTGGAGACCGCTTTGCTGGTGATAGGTATGGGGGTTCAGATCGGTACCCTAAGGCAGGGTATGGCAAAGACAGACTCTATGATAGGGATGGAGGCCCACGAGGGCATGTTGACAGGTATGGAGGTGGAGGGCCATCATCACGCTATGAGGGAAGAAGCTACAATGATAGGCCAGGTCCTTATGACCGCCCCCCTAGGAGGGGAGGGCGCCCAACTTCGTTCGATCGCTATTGAAAATTCTGACTTTCTTATTGCACTCTCATCAACGTTTTGAATTTGTGTATATTGTGATGCTTAATTTCTTGCTGTGTTACAATTTTGGACAATTGCAATTTAATTTTGTCTGGTGTTTTTAATTATGGGGGAGTTGCTATTTTTTAAGGTGGGTACCTGTTCAAATATTAGGATATCCCTTGAGGGACATCCTGATTGTTGTTTTCATGATAAACAATGGTTTGTTTTTCTGTCATTATCTACTGTTGACACCACCACTTGGGGCTTGGGTGACAAATAAGATGAAACTTTACATGTGGAGGGCAGCACCCAGTTGGTGAAAATGATGTGTTGGTGGGTTTGGCATGTAGACCTATATTGATGGGGACAAACTAGAAGGTGATGCATGAACAAGTTGTTTTGAAGTAGTATAGAATCTATAGAATGCATAAAAAACCATCATCTGAAAAGAGTCTTGAAGTCGGCCGACTTATTTGAGAAGGTTGGGAGTGGCTAAATGGTAGATTAGATGAATTGCTTTCCCATTTAAGGTTCTATTTAGCTGGCTGTGAAGTTGATGTGCTTTGTGTGTGGACACGGGTGAAGGCCATCAATATACACTCACTACATTTAATGATTGTGATATTGATAAGCAGTGGCACGAGGGAATGTTTATTTGATTCCGTATTATCACAAGGGGTGGTGGTTTATATACATTTAATGATTGTGATATTGATAAGCAGTGGTACAAGGGAATCTTTATTTGATTCCATATGATCATAATCTGTAGTCGCGGTTAATTTCAACGTTTTTCTGATGCGTATTCTCTTTAGGTATATATATTTGATATTTTTTGGGTGGTTGGTTATTTTTTCCAAGTCTTTGTTGGATTGTAAAGATTTGTCCTAATATTCCTTTATTGTGGATTAATTTTAATCTAAAAAGGGGAGAAAAAGGAAAAAAAAAAATGGACAAAAAAGTCGCGAACGGCGTAATTTTAAATGATTTAAATAAATTTCCAGCCTAAAGATAGGCGTCGGAGTTACTGTTGTCGTGAACATTTTTGCTTGAGATTGAGAAATCCTAAAAGTACTCAAACCTTTCGCTTGAATAGTTTAAAAAGAAAATGACAGGTGGATGAATGAACGTTTTCGTCCGAGTAGCACCAGAAGGAACATAACAAGCGAATAGTAGCATCAGAAATATAGATTGTTCAAACTGTCTAAAAAGTTTAACTAAGAAGAAAAATTCCGAAAATTTCTAAAAGTAATTTATTTTTTATTTTATTGTACGTATTATGAATCTTATATTTTATTTTATTTTTTTACTACACTAAACACCTTATTAGACTAATTTTAAAAAAAATAAAAAAGTATATTCTAATCGAGTCTTGAATATGAGTTTTCTTTTATTTTATTTTATTTTTTTGTAATTTGAAAAGTGAATATAAGTTCGTTGAACTAAATTCAGAAAATAACAATTTGATATTCTATTAAATTATAATTTTTTTTTTTTTTTTTTTTTGCACAAGCTATGGTTGGCATCATTGAGAATGGGGGAACGGAAATAGGCGAAGGAACATGAAATGAATTAAAGATAATTATCATTTTTAGCATGTCAAGAAGTAAGAGTGATGATTGTATATATATATATATTTTTTTTTGTTTTTTGTGGTTTTTTTTTTTTATTATTATCATCATTGCATCACAATTTATTAATAAGAAGGTAGACACTGAACCAAACTTCCAAGTCTCGGCTTTTTATTTGGTGAGTGGATATCTATTTAAATTTTGGAATTTTAAATTCCGTTTTTTTTATATAAATAAACAAACATTTCAAAGAGGTGAATTCCTTCGACTTGAAAAATCATATTCACGTTTCGGATAGTTCAAAGGTGTACTAATCATCGGCTCCGTTTGGAGTTCAATAAAAAAATATAAAATTTTATAAATCTTTATAAATACAAATTACGAAAATATAAAATTTAAATTTTTTACACACTGTATAAAACGTGAGCCATTCACTTTCATAAATTTATATAATTTTATACAATTTCAAACACGCTAACGGGATGAAGTCAAAAGTATGATCGAGGTTTGGGTTGAAAGAAGCTCTTTTTTACAAACTATTTTTCAAGCTGCCATCAGTGAGTGAAGGACCATTCCTCCTCTGTTTTTTTTTTTAATGTTTTCTGGTTAATATAGTCAAAATGACTTTTTTTTTGGGGGGGGGGGGGGCTACTGTCCACAATTCTTTGCACACAACTGAAAGAAACACCTCCCAGAACCCTCTTACACGAACAATTTATCCATAACAAAAACACGATGATCAAAATCCAAAACTCAAGTAGTCAATCAACATCTGATTGCTGGCACACCACTTAGAAAAAGCAACCCAAAAAAAAAAAAGAAGAACCCACTGCAGCCAAAATTGACCATCCAAAGGACGAGAAGAAAATGAAATCACCCCATTTGGCTTTGTACTTTTCTTCCCAATGATTTAACCCATTCACACGCGAGTGCTTATATCATATTCCCTATTTAGATACCATGGA
>QLOD02000033.1:9633881-9645029 GCA_003260245.2 Sideroxylon spinosum
TTTTTTTTTTTTTGGTAACTTCTCAAATTTACAACTAATCTCAAACTAAGGTTCACAAAATTCATGGACATCTCTCAATATCAATTCATTCTTAAAATTCCACTTGATAGATTATCAAACTATCACTAATTTCATCCTCTTTCCTCCTAAAATTTGAATCTCCATCCCTCACCTAAAAGTAGGACATGGAAGTTAAGTTGGTCCTCAATAAATTTGTGGGTTAGATGGAAAAATTGGCGAGGTATAAAGGTTGGGCGGCATGCGTGAATAAATTATTCATCCGATAAAACATGGAAGCTAATTAATTTTGGTTGAAATGGTGGAAGAGCACACGGGTGAGTTGAATTTTTAGATTAAGGGTGGTTTGATTTTAAGAAATAGCAATTCACCAGTATTCCTTCTCAATTACAATTGTAAATTAAATTTTAAATCTAGGATTAGGAAATTAATTATTCCACAAAATTTTGTTGATATCCAAATTGCCAAATCATGTGAAAAAAAAATAAATATTAAATTTGCCAAATTTCTAATCAATGCGATCAATGAAATAATATTAATTTACTAAATAATTAAATAAATTTTATTTATAAAAATTCAAAATTTTTGAATATTACCATGATTATCTTCAACTCGTTCTCATGACTAACTCGTTACTTTATACTTAATATCTTTTATGTAGCTTGATCCATTGATTGGCTCGATATTTTATCAAAAGGGAGTCCCGGAGTTAATTTTACACCCATTTATAGGTTTCTCTACTTTAAAATTAAATTAATTTATTTTATCGAAAAAATTAAGATTAATTTTAATTATGTCAAATACTTGGAAGCTATGAAAAATATATATCAGCTTTTGAAAGAAAAATATATTTTCAAAATTCAAAATGCATCCTGGTTTTCAAATCGTATTTTTAACTTTCAAAGAGTCATAATTTAGTTTATGGCTCGAAGAGTTCCTTGTTTTCAAGCCATGCGTTCAAGAATCATATTGTAATTGACTATTCAATTAATAGTGAAAGCCAAATGATTTATTGATTTAACAAGCCCAAAGTTGAAAAAAAAAATCGTCACACTACAACAAAAATGCATAAACGTGGCAACTTTTAGACGTGATGTTTTATTTTTCATCTCCGTCACACTTGTAAGTTGCTTCTCGTGATTGAATACTTACAATAATTACGCAATTAAAAGCGTAATCTTTTATATAAAAATTGAGATAAAAAGAAATCTCATATGATTTTTTTTATGAATTTTGATATCATTTTCTTTGAAAAACCGTAATCAAATATAGACAAATGATCACGCTAAAAAAATTAGTTAATTTTAAAAATAACAAAAATTTACATGGCAACCTGCTATTATACTATCGTGACATTGTGTGATGCCTTGTCATTCTAGTAACCTTACATGTTTGATTTTTTTTTTTATTACGGCTGAGAATTAAAATCGTGCCACCCCTTTGAAAGTTAGTTTGCTTGACCGTTAGTTTAAACTATCATTTATATAAATTTTTTACATATTAATATATATAAACAATTTTTTATTACTTTTGGGATTGCAAAAAGTAATAAAATTATATTATTTTAATTTAGCCATTTTTAATTTTTTTATAATAATTTATTAACACTTTTACTAACCAATTAGTAGTTAAAAGATACATTTTTTTCGATCAGTTGGTCGGAGAAAATGATAAAAAAATTTACTTTATGTAACTATTTTAAATTTTTATGATAATTTTAAATTATAACCAATATATCGGACTATAGGAATACTTAATCAATAATTTATTAAGATCTATCATATTTTAAATTTTTTTATTTCTTTTAATCCTTGCGTATATCACATATTTAATCACGAATCAATGTTTATAATATATTTTTCTTCATTATATATTATATTTATAAAAATCAATTAGACTGCGTTTAATTTTAGTTTTAGAAAGTTATTGTTCAAAATAAAACTTATGAAAACTATTTTAAAATTTTGATTTGTGATATAAAGATATTTTCAATGATCATATTTAAAAATTAGTTCTAAAAAACCAAAAAAATGAAAATTTTTATTATTTTTATTACTAAATTTTTATTACTTCCAAAAAAATATAAAATAATATTAATTTTAATATAATTAATATTAAAGATACACTAAACATTTATTAAATATTAAATATTAATATTTATCTGGTTATAAGTTATACAAATTATAAAAGCTACTCTCATATTTTTATTAAAAAAATAATGATTATGCTTTTAGTGTTATTTGAATTTGATTTGATAAATTTAATTTTGACATTAATCTAAAAATATTTTTGTTTATTCAACTTTGATTATAGGTTTGATAACATATTAAATTAATTAAAATTAATAAATAAATGTTATAATAAAATTTTTGAAATCTAATTTACATCATATAAAGTGATAAACAAAATTAGTTGATAGGGATATAGAGAAATAAATAACAATATTGTCTCTTATTCTTTTATCTCACTTTTTCTACATATGATTTTCCTCACTCTGTTACCTCAATTTTTTTTTTACAGATGTTTCCATTGATATTTTATCTCAGTTTTTTTAAGAGATGGTTTTTAGTAATCTTTTATTTCGTTTTAAATATAATCACAGTTTTAACAAAACTAAGATAAAAAATATTAAAATTAATTTTTTATCTCAGTTTTTTAATTAGACCGAGATAAAAGTTTAACTCATAAATTTTTATCATGTTTTTTTTATAATTTTTATAAAATTTCTAGTGTTTCTTTATCGATTATTATGGTAGTCTCACACATACCTACGTAATTTTCAACTTCTCAATATTCAAACCAAAAACTTGTCAATTTTCAACTAATAAAAAAGCCTTGCAAGTCAACAATCATACTATTCCACCTGAATGCGATTGATTGTATGTATGGTATCAATTATATCTCTACATTAACTTCTTTTTTTCTCTCTCTCTTTCTTTCTTTCTTCTCCTTTTTTTTTTTTTTTTTAAGAATTATTCGGGCATCCAAATTGATATCGAATAAAGTAGTTATTAATTAGCCCTTCTCAAATAATTCCAAAGTTTTTCGATTATGACTTTTAAAAATAAGTACATGTATGATAGATACATGTTCTTATCCTCTGACAACAGTATGGTGAAAATTTGAGGGGTGTGTGTATATATACACATATATATAATAGGATGAAGATTATAGTTCCGTGATTAATTTTACAAGAACTTGGTGTAGTTTGATGAATCAGACCATTTGAATTCAAAGATTGCATAATTTTGTGATATTTGTTTACATCAAAAATAATATACAGAAAATGAGTAGAGATGTTTTTTTTTTTTCAATGATTAATTCACCTAAATATGAGCTACCAATTAAAAAAATATAAAAATATTTGTTGAATATTCCAACATATTGACAAAACATGATTGACTACTTAATTATAGATAATGGGCGAACAAGGAATACACTATCACGAGTTCCTCTATACTTTCCCAACAAAAAAAGGGTAACATCCTAATTAGAGATTATATCTAATTAAATTGGGATCAAATAGAAGTTTAACAATTATTTAATATAATTATTTGATTCAATATACTAAATGCATTAGAGACGAGATCAAAAGACTATCTTAATGGTCATTTTAAGGTTACTTCTTTATCACTTAATACTTATATTATTACTAGTATTTAATACTCTATTTACTGTCACTATAGTCAAATTAAAATAGAACAATTCAGACATTAAGCATCTATAAATGCCAAAGTATAAAAGGACTCTCTTTATGAGTTTATTAGTGTTCTTATAGGCTCTTAACTTGAATGTCAAGAGTCTAATGGTATGGCATTACTCTTGTCTAGGCCAAGGTATGGTATGCCCCTTGTATTTCTTGGTATAACCCAAATGGCTTTGGCATGCATTTTGTCGTTGTTTTTGTTCTACCTAAGGCATGGCATGCCCCTTGGTGTAGCCCAATGGCTTGGCATCCCCTTGGGTTTTGCTCTTGTCCAATCCAAGACGTGGCATGTCCCTTGGCTTAGCCTGTCTTGAGTTGAGAACCTTCTCCATCCACTTTATTTCATTCATTTTTTATCTGTAAGTTCACAAGGAGAGAAATATATACGTAAAATAAAATTATTTCTTAAACAGTTAATATAATTAAAATATATTAATAATAGAGTTAGAGCTAGGGCCAACTTAAACAATTCATTCGCTATACTTATAACATGTGCATTTACTTTGTCTCTCAACAATTGAGATCTCCACAAACTGTTTTCTTTTCTCTGCATAATAATTAAAGCGTAATTTATTGGGGAATCTATATTCAACTAGTAAGACCATTCCATGATATGCACATCCCAAGTCAAAGTCGGACCGTCCATAGTTGTTATAAAATTTAAGTAAGCGAGCCACGGAGGAAAGTAATTAGGCGATCATGTCAAGATTGTGATTTACAAATTTAATTTTCAGAAGAATTGTACTAATCCACAAAATTGAATTGTTTTGTTTTTGATACGAAGATCTATATATATATATATATGTAGATCCCCATGAATCTTCTTACGTGCAAGAATCTCTTTGATACTATCCCTTACCTGCTCATTAAAAAGGGTTATTCTAAAATATTTCAACTGCGACTTTAACGAACTAGAAATTGGTGGTTTAATTTTTGACTTTAGTAATTAAATATTGTTGTTTATTGGAAAGTATACGTATAGTAACTACCAAACTTATCCACAATCATTAACAATTTTAAAATGTGAAATTAATAATTTTTGATATTATCGAACTTAAAAATAGATTGTGATTAAAGGAAATTTTTAATTTTAATATAAATTTTGATATTTTACCAATTGGTCGATAAAGAAGATATATATTTTAATTTCGTTTATTTAAAATTTTAACAATCTACCGTTCAGAAAAAGTAATCCATAAATTTAGTCACTAAAAGGTACGCTTTAACGACCAATTAGTTTTAGCAATCAATTTTAATTTGGTCGGAAAAAAAATTTACTATTTGCTATTGACAGAAAAATCATTCTTTAGTGATTAAATTTATGTATGATCGAGAAAAGTGATTGTCAAAGATTTTTTTTTTTTTCTATTTTGTAGTTCTTAAAGCAATAAAATCAATATTTCATCATTATTATGAAAGATTTCAAGTAACTAATTTTGAATAATTATGATCAACTATTTCAAATAACTCTAATCTGTAATAAAATATCTATCTAAAATTGAAGTTGTATTAAAATAATTATTTTTAAATAAGTAACACCAAAGCTTTTAATTTTAGATTCAAAAATAATAAAGTTGTATTAAAATACTTATTTTTAAATAATTAATACTAAATCTCTTTACTTTAAATCCATGAACAATATCGCAATTTAAAATTATAATTAGAAACAATCCTCAATTTAACTTTCTTGGAAGTCATCAAGGTCCAAAATTTGTTTCCATTCAAAATATCGAATGAAATAGAGTGGATGTACATATATATATATATATACACACACACACAATTTCGATCAGTTGGAATAGACATGTTGATACGCGCACAAATTTAACCTTTTGAAAGAGAATAAACAGAAAAACTTAGGTTATTGCTAGTGCTCGACGGAATTAAAAGCAAACTATATAAGCACGTATGTACGAGAATACGAGAATTACTATTAAATTTAAATGCATATGATGTTCTTTATGTATGAAAAGAAGAGTGTGGTAATTAACTGCAGCATTTTGAACACAAATACCTGAAAGTAAAGGAAATTTAAATAACGAGAAAAACAAATGGAGAAGACTCAGACTAATTGTGAACTTTTGCTTAAAAAGAACTATAAAATCTTCAAGATTTGATTATTTTCCTGATTATGAGCTTAGGCGTGTTAATTTCATGAATTCGTAAAAATATAATTTGAAAAACTTATGTCTGTTCGATTAAAAGTAAAAAAAAAAAAGAACTAATTATTTCATTGCTTTTGTTTAAATAGACATGAAAATTTTTAATTATTTTTTTATAAATGAAATTAACCTACCTAAAACCAAGTGTCAAGGACATAAAGTGAAGTTTTGTTGTAACTAAAAGGGAGGGTGAAGGTTTTTACTTTTTTTTTTTTTAAGTAATACTTTTACCATACCAATGCTTGGATCCTTAAAAAATAATTAAAAAAATTATCTTTATTGAATTTTTTAAACTTTCTCTAATTAAATTTAATTCCATGTTACTTCTATACTAATTTTTAATTTTCTTAGCAAACCAAATACTACCTTCCTTTCAAACTCCTCAATCCAAACATGACAAAAACGCAATTCATTTTAAACTCTTTACTTCCCCCTTGAACGTCTCAATCCTAAACGATTATAAAAAGTTTAGGAGATGAAATGTATTAACAACATTTTCTAGACTATTGATTGGTTACGATAGAATTATAATTTAAAAATCATTTTCATATTGAAATATAGATACGACTAGTTGATATGGATGAAGGGAATACATACCATGGTGGCATAACCCCAAAAAAAAAAAAAAAAAAAAATGGAAAAAGAACATTGACATGGTAAATTTGTGAGTCTATCATCATGAAAAAAAACATGTTAATTAACATATACACAGTTATTTTTGACACACCATTGTGATACAATTTTCTAATAAAGTAGATAATAGCATTTTCCTAAAAAAAAAAAAAAAAAAGAAATAGTACAATGAATAATGAGTTAATACCTTCCCATGCAATTGCACTTATTAGAGATTAATTAGAATTTTCAAATGGATTAGCTCATTTAAGGAAAATATTGTTTCAATAATATTTATATTATAAAATAAATATTTATTATTTATTATTTAAAAACCGGTACATTTATAAACGGAAAAGATGGAGGCTAAAATTTCACATGATAACAAGTCGAGCAATGCTGGATTAAAATTTAACAATTCACACACGCAGACACACACATATATATATATTAATCTTAAAATATATGACTAAATCTGAACTATTAAATTTAAATTTAATAATCTGTATTTAATGTTTGGAGTTAAAGTCATTGTGCGATATCAACATCTCAACGCCCTTATAAACAATTACCTTATCTTGAAAATAAAGTTGTTCTAACACTAAATTATAGTGGCATTACTAACTACTTAATCAAAATACTCTATTTTTTCATATATATGTACACAATAATATCTATAATAAGCTATTAAAAGAAAGACCTTGCACAATGAATCAACTTTTTCCATTGAGTCAATACATATCCATGTAAGGTGCACTTACTGAAAATTAAATGCAATTATTAAAAAGTTTTAATGGATAAGTTAACATTTTCTAAAGGATAAGATTACATGACAATAGCGTTATACATAATTAATTAAATTATCTAAAATTTAATTATCCAAAATTTACCTGATTTGTATTTTTTTTTTTTTTACCAAAATTTGACAACCAAAAGGCACATACTTTTGATAAATTTGGATTACTAATTTTTAATGAAATTTATACTATTCTTCCATATATATGTACACATATAATGTGTAAAGTATTTGTTCAAAAAATAAAAAGTGTATAAATTTAAATTGTTGGGTGTTTGATATATTTTCTGGGAAGTGTGAAAAGTTGGTAAAATTAAAAAAAAAAATAAAAAAAAATAAGTTGAACATAATGAGCTATAAAAAATATTTTTATCAACACTGTTACGCAATCTCCAGACCCTGCGATGAGCCAACTACTTAGCACGGTTGGTGGGCTCATTGGTTTTTCTATTTTTTTCTTAGTTTCCAAGAAGACTAGTCAACTCTTTGAATAAAAGTGTGTTCACTCTAAGCTCTAACCACACATCCCCCCCCCTCTCTCTCTCTCTCCCCCCTCTTCTATATATTGAGGTTAAAACCACCACAACCTCCCGTAACAACCTTGCAACAGTTAACACTCTAAAGGAAAAGGAGCAGAAATGGTGTTTGCAGGCAACCGTGGCGCCGGCGGCGGCAACATGCTGAGCCTAGCTCTCCAAATCATCACCGGCCGGTGGTTCATGGTGTTTGCCTCCTTCCTCATCATGTCAGCCGCCGGAGCCACCTACATGTTCGGACTCTACTCCCCCGAAATCAAGAAGTCCCTTGGGTACGACCAAACAACCCTCACTTTACTCAGCTTCTTCAAGGACCTGGGGGCGAACGTCGGAGTCCTCTCCGGCCTCATCAACGAGGTCACCCCGCCGTGGGTGGTGCTCAGCCTCGGCGCGGTCCTCAACTTCTTCGGCTACTTCATGATATGGCTCGCCGTCACAAAGCGAATTTCCACTCCCAAAGTCTGGCAAATGTGTCTATACATATGCGTGGGCGCCAACTCCCAGGCTTTTGCCAACACCGGAGCTCTGGTCACATGCGTTAAGAACTTCCCAGAAAGCCGCGGCGTCGTTTTGGGCCTTCTCAAGGGCTTCGTCGGGCTGAGCGGAGCGATTATCACGCAGCTCTACCACGCCGTCTACGGGAACGACTCCAAGTCCCTGATTCTCCTCATAGGCTGGCTGCCGGCGGCGATTTCGATCGCCTTCCTCCGAACAATTCGGATCATGAAGGTGATTCGACAGCCCAACGAGCTCAAGGTTTTCTACAGATTCCTTTACGTATCACTGGGTCTTGCCGGGTTTCTCATGGTGATCATTGTTGTTGAAAAAAGGTTTAACTTCACCCGGAGTGAGTACGACGGCAGCGCTGCCGTGGTCCTCTTCTTGCTATTCCTCCCCCTGGCCATCGTTATCAAAGAAGAATACGATATCTGGAAGAGCAAGAGACAAGCCATAAACCAACCCACCCAGTTAAAAATCGTAACCGATAAACCAAATGGCGAAAATAGTTCTGCAGCCCTGCCACCGCCGCTGCCATCATCCACCACCGGAGTAACAACCCAACCACCCAGAGAATGCGACTCCTGCTTCCAGAATGTATTCCGACCGCCGGACAGAGGCGAAGACTACACAATTCTCCAAGCGCTCTTCAGCATCGACATGATAATCCTCTTCCTATCAACAATCTGCGGCGTCGGAGGAACGCTCACCGCTATAGACAACCTAGGACAGATCGGAGCCGCCCTCGGATACCCAACTCGGAGCATTTCCACGTTCGTATCCCTAGTCAGCATATGGAACTACCTCGGCCGGGTCGTCGCCGGATTCGTCTCGGAAATATTCCTAACGAAATACAAATTCCCAAGGCCACTGATGTTCACTCTCACCCTTATCCTCTCCTGCGTCGGCCATCTCCTCATCGCCTTCAACGTCCCAAACGGCCTCTACGTTGCTTCTATCATAATAGGCTTCTGTTTCGGCGCTCAATGGCCATTACTCTTTGCCATGATTTCAGAGATTTTTGGGCTCAAATACTACTCCACTCTCTACAATTTCGGCGGAGTGGCGAGCCCAATTGGGTCCTACATTCTCGGTGTGAGAGTCGCCGGACATTTGTACGATAGAGAGGCCGAGAGACAAATGAAGGCTTTGGGGATCACTAGGAAGCATGGGGAGGACTTGACTTGTACCGGGGTTGACTGCTTCAAATTGGCTTTCCTTATTATCACTGCTGTTACTGTGTTTGGTGCTTTTGTTTCGGTCATTTTGGTCGTCCGGACGATGAAGTTCTATAAGAGTGATATTTACAAGAAGTTCCGAGAGGCGGCCGAAGCGGCGGAGACAGAGATGGCGGTCGCCGGAAATGGCGCCCCGCCGGCGGAGACGAAGAGGGGTGAAGAATGAAAATTACTGTCGGGTGAGTAACAAGTAGATTGGTAAATTAACTATAGGACAAACACCTGGTAGAGTATACAAATATATAAACATTATCTTAGTGCGAGAATTTTTATTTTTGAGGTTATGGTCAGTATGCTCCTCTTCTTTTGCTAGCGGGCCAAACTGCCCCTGTTTTTCCCGTAATTTTCAAGTATTTTTTCTTCACTCTTTATTTTTTATTTTTTTTTTTTTTGTTGGGAGCATTAAAGATAATAATGGGACCATTTGGAGTTCCAAAACAAATAAAAAAACAAAAAAGTGTAATTTTTTAGAATCTGAAATATAAAATATTATTTTAAAGTGATGGTTAGATATTTATGATTGATTTGATAACAAGTTGTTAAAAATTATATAAAATAAAAAGTGGTAAAACTTTAGTGAAAAATCTTGAAAATTTTTAGAGTGTTGTGAAATTTTTTGGTACAAATGTCAGTATAATTCTTAAAACAATTTGACAAAAACCGTTAAAATACGTTATTTTGATCCGTTTCAACGAATTTTAAATTTTTTTAAAAGAAATTAGAATTTTTTAGAGTTTTAAAAAGATAAAACTTTTAAAATTTTTTTGAATTCATTCATTGTTCCGAATGATCCAATATTGAATTATTTCACCACTGTACCACAGCTGGACTAAAATAGTTTGGTTGTCTGGGAAGCCTTTGTCCATTTGTCCATGGATTCCCCGTCTACAGCAACACACATTGATTGAGAGAGAGTGGATTTTATTGGTCTATGGACCTAAGGTGTTTTTAATATTTCAATTACCATTGAAAAGGACAGAATAGCAGTGAAATTTGACAATGTAGATCGTCGGCTTCCAGAAGGAAGGGGAGAAAAAAAGGGTTGCGCATCAGCCGTTTATGGTTGAATATTTGGTTTTTAAGATTGTCCCTCCTGATATTGTGCGTCTTGTTTAGTATTGTATTAAAGTAATTGGACTGGGGCTCTTAACTGTGGGATTTTCTTACTTTTTGACGAGGTTTCCAACGTGTTGGGACTTTGGAGTTACGTTCTGATTTAATCTAATTTATCTTTATCTTTTTCTGGACTAATTTATATTAATCAGTACATTTTCTTTAAAAACTATCAAAGTTATAAAATGATATCTTTTATTTAAAAATAAACGATAAAAATATAAGTGACAAAAAGTGGAGGGTAATAATATAACAGGAATAATCAAGCTATTATGTTGTTGAGTAACGACCACAACATTAATCAATACGTGTGTTGCATGAAGGCCGGCCCTGGGATTCAGTAGAGGTAAAGATGCATTGAGCTTTTTTTTCAACTTATTCCAGTTTGTTTCAACAGAAAATTTTGCTTAAATTTTGTTCGTGACTGAAATGTGCTTGTTTTAACTCGTTTAAAAATGGGTTCAAGTTC
>QLOD02000033.1:9645129-9662404 GCA_003260245.2 Sideroxylon spinosum
TTATTATAGTATCAAATTATTTACTTTTACAATTGTTATAATGATTTTTATCTAAAAATGTAGTTCAAAATTAAAATAGACTTACATAGACGAGACTATTATTAAATCAAGGCCTAAATTATTTTTTAGGCCCAGCCCACTCACCTTACACTAAACCTTACATTTATTTGTACCATCACCATTAGGCATACGAAATCGTCAATCGCAATCGTTCGCGACCAGTCAAATGTAGTTTTGAGTCTTCTGGCTGTGTTTTCACCTACTAACATAAACATGTTACATCTATATCTATATTATCATAGGAAAAATATCGAGATTTGATGAAACCTTTTTTTATATGGAATCTTTTTTTTTTTTTTTTCCTTGGGTGGAACTCTCATTTTTTTTCCTATAATATCTTTTAATTTCCTATAACTACTTATATTTTTTCTAACTGTCATTAAATTATGTAATTTTACCTATTTAAGTTTTTATCTATGAATAATTTTTAATTTTTTTATTTTCTTTTAATGCTCCTTAATTATGTATTACTTACTTAAAAAACCTTAATTATTTATTATTTATTATTTAAGACACTTCTGTTAATATTTTTTTTATAATTTTATTGATTATTAAAACAAAAACAATATTCTACTCACACGCATCGTGTGTATACCGATGTCTAGTAATTTTTATTAATTAATTTTTTTATGATTTTATTAATTAGTAAGACAAAAATATTCACTCGCATCGCTTGTACACTCACGTCCAATATATATATAAATAAATATTCACATTCTCCTCCGTTTTTAGGGGAGCACTCTTTAGAAATACTAGCACGTACATGCATGGTGGAATCAAGATTGAGGTTCGCATGGTTTGATATAAAATTGTCCCAAAATAAGTTTAATTTTTGCTCACATAAAAAAATAATAATAGAAATATAAGAAATAAGTATTTGTAATGGGCTGAGTAGACTGAGTTACAAAAATTTAAAATAAGCTAAATTTAAAAAAAAATAAAAAAATAAAAATTAAGCTAAGTTGATTGGGTAACTGTCTGAGATAGCTTAAATCTCGATCCGCATCAGTGTATAAGTTGTCATAGAAGGCATTTCTATAGATTGTAAATTCAAACACTCCAGCTAAGCATGAAGCATATATTATAATCTACTATATTAAATAGTTATTTATCTAATACTCTATAGGAAAATTTTAAACTCATCTTAATTCTCTATATCAAAGTATTTTTCGATGGGTTGGTCAAACTAAATACCCTCTTATACTTGTTTTATTGCAATCAGGGCCAGATTTAAAAAATTTGGGGTTGAAGATAAAATATTTGATGAAGTCTATTTAAAAAATAAAAATAAAAAATCTAACATATTATATTCGATGGATAGTATAAGCTGAACTATTTAATTCATCTTGTGATATGGTCGAACTTAAATAAGATTTTAGTAATTTTAATTTCAAAAAATTTCTTTTGGTATAATTAATAATTTTTTATAGGTAATACATCCATTTGGGAAAAAAATCTAATTTCTTTTTTATATAATCTTAAAAAAATATTATATATCAATTTTTTACTTTTTATTTGTTTGTATTACTACAAAATTTGAATATTTATTTACTTATCATTTTTATTTATTATTATATAATTTTATCTTATATAAATATTTAAAATGATTGTTTTAAATAAGAGGTGTAGTAGAAGTAAAAAAGAGTTTAGCAAAAATAACATATAAAGCTCAAAAACGTTGTTGTGAATTAAAAAAAAAACCATTTCAAACAAAAACTTTTTTGAGTTAAGAAATGCTATTTCGCCGTGATGTAATACATTCAAACTTACTAACTCAAGTGTTGAATATTTTTTTGATAGTTACCATGCCAGAGTTCAAAGGCAGAGTTTAATTAATAACGTCAAAGGTTGGTTGCCCGTAGTGTGAGTGTGACGTATAAATTACTGCATCATCAATAACATTACTCCTTTTTTTTTTTTTATATCAAAGTAATAAGCCCACCAGTCATGATAACTAGGATCTGAAGATTGCGTAACAATTTTGATAAAAATATTAGTTTCTATGTATACATTATTTGTGTGCCAATGTATAGAAGAGTAGCGTAATAAAAATATTAATTTCTACATATACATTATTTGTGTGTGAATAATACGTGGAAGAGTAGTGTATTTTGGTTAAAAAACAAGTAAGGCAATTTTATTAAGATTACGTGTGACAGTTACTTTACAAATAACAATCCACTAACTAGGGGTGGACATCGGCTCGCTGGTCTAAAGAAGTCTAGTTCAGCTCGTTCTTTGTAGGGTTTAAATTTGGGAATTTAGCTCACAGGCTTTGGCTAGACTAATTTTTTAAATCCGATCTATTTTTGGACTGAGTTTAGGTTTAAGTATCATAGCCCAACCCAATCCAGCTCGTCCAAAGTTAACAAGTAAATTAGCCGAAAATCCCATCCCGCCAACATACAAACCATGGCCATGCTCTTCATTTCTTCCCCCATAAATCCCTAAACATTAAGTTGCTCTTCTTTTTTTCCCTCACAAACTCTAATCCAATACTTAGCCGCTTTTCATCTCTTCTTAATTTGTAATATAAACTCTGTATCTCCTACTCCCTTCTTCGTCCTTCGCTTTTGGGCCTTTGCTCTTCTTTCTTCTTTGTCTCATTTTCTCTTCTTGAAACCCTCTAATCTCATCAGCAAATTGATGTTAAATCTCTTCGGTTAATTATGTACAAGTCATTAATTTTAAAACATGGCAAGGAAAAAAAAAGAATTATTAAAAAATAAATTCTATTTATTTCTCTGTTTTCTTCTTTTTGGGTGAATTTATGACTTTTTATTCTTGTCATTCTAGCAAATATATGTTTACTACAGATTTTTGTTGTGCCTATTTTATACAATGGATAGGTTATTAGCTGTTTTTGTATGATTTTTATGTTTATTAATGCTTTATTTTTAGGCCCAATGGACAGGTTTGTATTTTAATGTTTCAGTAATGGACGGGTTTTGGTTTATAGTTTTCAGCCCAGTATCAAGTTGGGTCGAGCTTGGGTTCAGTGTTTAAAACTCAGTCCGAATGAACCTAGTCCAATCCAACCCATGTCCACCCCTACCACTAACATCTCATTGTCATATTATTTTAATAAGTAATTTAATCTTATCCATTTGAAAATTAAATTCTAATAAGTGCGTTTAATTTTCAATAAGTGCGCCTAATTATATGGATATGTATTGACTCATTGGAGAATGTAGATTGCTTGTGCTAGTTTTTTTTTGTTTGATAGCTTAATATGTATGTTTTTTTGCGTGTGTTTATGTATATATAAAAACATAAGGTATTTTCATTAAAATAGCTAGAGTAGTGGTACTATAGTTTAATGTTAGATTTCATTTTCTTTTAGTAGCTTATTATATACATTATTTGTGTTATGTACATATGGAAAAGTAGGATAGTTTGATTGAATAGTGAGTAATGTTCCCACAATTTAGTACTAGATTTTATTTTTAGAATAATGTGAACTTTTATAAATATTAGTTGCATGACACAAGTGTTGCACGTGTAAATAATAAATTTAAACATGTAATTTATTTAAACCAATATATATATATAATAATAATAATTTATTTTTGAAATAAAATTGTATAATGGTTCTTTAAAATTTTTATACATTTTCAATACTTATAATAGTATATAAGGAATATGAGAATATAGAGAGAAGAGATACAGAGCATGAAAAGGTGGAGAGTGAAAACTAGCTAAAAGTTTTCAAAAAAAAAAAAATAGAAATTCTCAAACTAGATATTGTAGTTGTGGGCTGAAGGGACACTCATAGTTTTATTTGAAAAGAAAAGGATATAATGTTGTATAAAACTTTTTACATGTTTTCATAATTTTAATAATAGTATATTTAATTTAAATACTTTAATATTAAATAGTAGTATAAATTGATTGGGATGAGGAGACACCAATGAGTTTATTTGAAATAGAATAGTATAATAGTCGATTAAAAGTTCTACGCATTTTCATACTTTTAATAGTTGTGTTTAATTTAATTTAATTAATTTAATATTTAATAAGGCTGTGTTTGATTATGCGATAAAAAAAAAAAAAGGAGATTGGACAACTGGGCTAATGGGGCCCAACATCCTTTATTCAGGTTTGTAAAATAATTAGGGACAACAAATTTACTTTAGATACTATATTCCTCAAAATAGGAAACAAGTAATCATTTGGAGTGTAATATTACTTATATGTCACATCCGAATTTGTTTTTTTCCAAAATTTAATGGCTCAAAATTATTTTCTGCCACATCACATGTTAAATTATATCTTTTATCCCACTTTATATCTTACCAACGAAATACTAAAAAATAGTTTTATATAAAAAATTAATCTATATTATATTTAATCCCAAATATTGTCCCATGATATTACTTATCCTTGTCATTTAATATGTCAAATCAAACGGAACAGTATAGGTAGATATGGGATTAAGGGAAACCAATGAGTTTATTTGAAAAAATAAAAGTATAATAGTTCATTAAAAGTTTTACAAGTTCTCATAATTTTAATAAAAATATTTAATTTAATTTGATTGATTTAATATTCAATATAGTATAGATAGATGTGGGATGAACGAGCACCAATGGATTTATTTAAAAAAAAAATTGGTATAATGATCTATTAAAAATTTTACAAATTTTCATAAATTTAATAGTAGTATTTAATTTAATTTAAATTTAATGAATTTAATAGTCAAAAGAGGTATAAATTGATGTGGGATGAACGGACACTAATGTGTTTATTTGAGAAGAGAATGGTCTCATCGTTCATGAAAAGTTTTACACGTTTTCATACTTTTAATTATAGTATTTAATTTAATATATATAAATTAATTTAATTGATTTAATATTTAATATGTTATATGTAGATATGAAGGAAAACCAGTGGATTTATTTGAGGGAAAAAAAAAGGTATAATAATCTATTAAAAATTTTACAGATTATAATAATTTAATATGTTATTTAATTTAATTTAATATTTAACTCAATTTAAATTTAATTAATTTAATATTTAATGACAGTATAAATTGATGTGAGATGAAGAGAAACCAATGAGTGTATTTGAAAATATTAGAAGGGTATAGTCGTCTATTAAAAACTTTACGCATTTTCATACTTTAAATAGTAGTGTTTAATTTAATCTAATTACTTTAATAATTAATAATAATATAGATAGATGTGGGATTAAGGGACACCACTGAGGTTATTTGAAAAAAAAAAAAAAGTATAATGGTCCATTAAAAGTTTTACACATTTTTATAGTTTTAATAATACTATTTAATTTAATATATATTTAATTTAATTTAATTTAATTGATTTAATATTTAACATAGTATAGATAGATGTGGGATGAAGGAACACCAATGGATTTATTAGAGAAAAAAATAGTAAAATGGTCTATTAAAAATTTTACACATTTTCATAATTTTAATAATATTATTTAATTGAATTAATTTAAAGTTAATAAATTGAATATTCAATAGTATTATCGATTGATATGGGATGAAGTGACATCAATATGTTTATTTAAGAAGATAATTGTATGATGGTCTTTTAAAAGTTGAGTTTTTTTATAAAAATATCTCTCAAACTATCATCTTTTTTTTATTGGTCCTCAAACTATCAAATGCACCTATTACATTTTTAAACTATCCAATTTCATTCTATTTGGTCCGAATATGTTAAAGTTAACGGATAGAGTTAGTGTTTGAATTAAATTGGATGAAATTGAATAGTTCGACTATGTGATAGGTACATTTGATAGTTTGGGAATCAAATAAAAAAAGTATAATAGTTTGAGAGATATTTTCGTAAAGAACTCTAAAATGAATTATTTTATTTGAATATTTTACTAAATTAAAATTACTCTTAATAAATAACAAATTGTTATAAGGATTTATTTTATTAAAATAATAATAAAATTTATGATTAAAATGATTTATTTTATTAAACTAAAATTATTTTTTAAGAAGTAATACATATTAAAATATTTATTTTTATTGAAATTAGACTAATTATAAATAAAATAATAATTTATTATTAAATAATTTAATTTATTTTATTATAATTTTTTTTAAGAAATAATAATTAAAAATTAAATTAATTATTTTAGTAAATTGAAATTAATGATAATAGCATACTAGAATAATTTATTTATTATAGTTTATTATTGAAATAATTTATTTCATTAAATTGAAAATTTTTAATAAGTAATAATTACCTCTTAAAATTATTTATTTTATTAAAATATTTTTCTTACATTGAATTAATGTTAATAAATAAAATATTAATTTATTATTAAATTAGATTATTTATTGATATATTTGTTAAAATTAGTTATTATTAAAAAATATATAATGTCAAATTAATTAGTTCAAATATGGTTTATTAAATTAAGTTAATTTTATAAAAAATTATTAAAATATGTTTTAAGAAATAATAATTACATATTAAATTACTTATTTTAGTAAATTAAAATTAATGATAATAACATACTCGAATAATTTATTTATTATAGTTTATTATTGAAATAATTTATTTCATTAAATTGAAATTTTTTAATAAGAAATAATTACCTCTTAAAATTATTTATTTTATTAAAATATTTTTCTTACATTGAATTAATTTTAATAAATAAAATATTAATTTATTATTAAATTGGGTTATTACTAATATATTTTATTAAAATTAACTATTATTAAAAATATATAATGTTAAATTAATTAGTTTAAATATGGTTTATTAAATTAAGTTAATTTTATAAAAAGTTATTAAAATTAAATATTTTATTGAAATAAAATTAATAACCGTAAACAAAATTATACTATCAATAATGCTTCTATTTTTATTTTGGAGAGAAAATAATAACTGAAAGTAAAAAATTAAAAACAAAAACTGTTAAAGATAAATGAAAAAAAATATATCATAAATATTACAAATGAGCCTTAAATTTAAAAAGATTTTTTTTTTTTGTGAAAATATCTCTCAAACTATCCCCCTTTTTTTTATTTGATTCCAAACTATCAAATACATTTATTTCATCCTTGAACTATCTAACTCCATTCTATTTGGTCCAAATCCATTAAAGTTAAAAGTTGGAGTTAGTGTTCGAATTAAATATAATAGAATTGGATAATTTGAGGATATAATAGATGCGTTTGATAGTTTGGGGATCAAATAAAAAAAAAAGTGATAGTTTAAGAGATATTTTCATAAAAAACTCTTAAAAGTTTTACACATTTTCATACTTTGAATAGTTAAATATAAATATAGACATAGATTAAATATTAAATATTAAATAAATTAAATTAAATTAAGAGGGTGTTTGGTTTATTAAATTCTACCAAAAGTTATAAAAGTTATTCACTTCCTCTAATCAGTCATGTGTTATTTTTGCATTAATTTTTTTAATTTTTTTGTCATCAAAACATCCTAAATTTAATTTAATTGATTTAATATTTAATAAAAATATAGATAGATATGGGATGAAAGGATACCAATAGGTTTATTTGAGAAGAGAATGGTATAATGATCTACTAAAATTTTTACACATTTTTATATTTTCAATAGCAGTATTTAATTTTATTTAAGATTTAGTCTTAATTTATTATTTAATTTAATCTAATATTTAATACTATAGATAAATGTGAAATAAAGGGACACTAGTGTTTTTTTTTTTTTTTTTTTAAGAATAGAAAGGTATAATGATCCATTAAAAGTTTTACATATTTTCATATTTTTAATGGTAGTATAGAGATATAGATTAATATTTAATTTAATTTAATTAATTTAATACTTAATAGTAATGTAGATAGATGTGGGATGAAAGCGCACTAAGGAGTTTATTTGAGAAGAGATTAATATAATAATCCACTATAGAGTGTAAGTATGTTTTACTGCACTATAGAGTTTTACATATGTTCATATTTTTAATAGAGTGTACGTATAAATTACTTTCAAATAGTAATCCACCAATATATGTTTTACAGTTGCATCATTATTTTAATAATAACTTTTAATAAAATATTATGAAAATATATCATTTTTCGTAAGTAATTGTGTGACGCTATTGTACTACAAGCTTATCCATTTGAAAATTCTAATTAATTTCTAATAAGTGCACTAATAGCATGGGTATGTATCAACTCGTGGAGGAATTCCCTCATGGGTGAAAAAGGTCAAATTCATTTTTTAAAAGTATGTTTTGTGTGGCCAAAAAAAAATATCTTATCCAATCACAATAGTATTTTTCTGATCATAAATTATACCCTCAATTAGAAGTTATATTCTAATTAAATTAGGATTAAATAGTTTGATAGTTATATCATATAATTATTTTCCTTAATACACTTAAGTGCATCAAGAGACAATATTGACAGAATATATATGAAAGTCACTTACTCATATGTCCCAAGACATATATCATCTAATATTTAATATTAACACCTTAAATTATCGTGAAATCAAATTAATATAAAGTATGTCAGATTCTCACTTTATAAGTAAGAGAAACATAGTCAATGTAAGGGTTTTTTTTATCTGTTCCTTTCCTCTCCTCTCTCTCTATCTTTATCTCACTCTCTATCCCTTTTTATCTCTATATTATATGTATACAAGATTATTATCAATACCAGAAACTGACTTAAACATCTAAAAGTTCTTGGTTGGGGACCAATTCCAACCGTTTTTTTCACAATTTTTTTACATGGAGGTTCGAATTGGAATAGAGTCTATACAAACATTGGATGGGGGATTTATAGAAAAGGGGGTCAAAATTTCCGCGCATAAAGCTTTTTTTCTTTTTTTTTCTTTCACTCATACATGAATTTTTATTATTTAGAAAAAATCGCGAGTCATCTACAAAAATGATATCGAAAAGAATCCTAAATTTTACTAAAATAAAATTATTTATTATCAAACAAATTTTAACTATCTAAATTTGTTAAATATTTATTGAATTGGGGAGAGAGGGCGGAGAGAGAGAGAGAAATGAATAAAAAGCAACTTATTAAAGAATATGAAAGTAAGTCAGCAAAAAAAATATGAAAGTAAGTCAGCAAAAAAAGAGCAGGTACGAGAAATTGATAAAATGAGAGTTAATTCAATTAATAAAACCTTGCATTTACTCTTTATTGATTGTTAGTTTAAGTCTCCTTAGAACTATTAAAAGACTTACTTGGTTGTTAACTGTTGGGTACCAAGAATTAGTCGTGTAACGCAGGATGATCCGGATAACTTGAGTTACAAAAAAAACAAAAGAAAAAATAAAAAAAATATTGAGTAAGGGAAATTGACGCTTTTATATGAAATATGATGTTTGTCTCATGCGTAAGAATAATAATGATATTCCAACTTGAGAGCTAAAGTAGGGAGTAACTGTAGCCGCTATAGTTCATCCAAAATGACGTTGTTTCAGCCATTTTCAACAAAAATAATGCCGTTTCACTTAATTTCATATTCAAATAATAATAGCTAAAATAGCGTTGTTAGCCCCCATTGCAAGTTGCTATGGTTAACCCCTAGTGCAAGTCTCCCTCCTCTAGGGCAATCATATGTTTTTTGTTTTAGCAAATAGTTTGGTTTAACACATTCCTAATAAACAAAGTAGTTATAATTAGGATAACACTGACAGTAGTATAAATTAAGTTCAAGAATTTAAATTTAAAATATTTTTAATTATTGAATTTGTTTAATAGTAAGATTCTTTTTTTTTTTTTTTCTAGTTTGATTTTTTTTCAATCATTTTACCTGAAAATATACTCTTCCACTCTTTTTATATATCTTTTAAAAAGTTTTTAAATTAATATTTTAAAAATATGATAATTCATATAATAAAAAAATTCGATAATATGAATTTTGAATGTTTTAATCGTTGAATTTGTTTAATGGTAAAGATAATTTTGATTGCATTTAGAATGACAAAAAGTGAGATAAAGTGAAATAAGTTGTGGGATTGTAATTCGTTTAGTAAGATAAAAAGTGAAATACTTTTAGAGGTTTTTCACAGATTTTTAGAGAATTTTCAGCGCACCAAATGCACCCTTATTTTTCTCTCTAGTTTGGTTGTTTTTTTTTTTTATCTCACTTATATGGGGAACACATTCTCACTCTTTTCATTTTTTTGAATATTTTTCTTATAAAAGTTTTAAATCAAGATTTTTTTTAAATTTAATAATATTTATAATAAATAGTAAAATTTCATAGATTTATTAAACATTGTATGGATAAGTATTGCACAAAGTCAAGTAAGATTGTTCTTTATTTTAAAAAATAATATCTATACTTTAATTTTCTTTAAAATTTTTTTAAAAATTAACATTTAAATTAAAAATTAAATTTTATTACGGATAAAACTTAAAATTTAAAATATATACACTTTAACATTTTTTATGTCACCTATATAAAAGAATATTCAAAAATTTAAACTTGGAATATTTTCAACAATTGAATTTGTTTAATTCTCAGGATTCTTTCTTTTTCTATCCAGTTTGGATGTCTTTTTGGTCATTTCACATTTAACATACTGTCTCAATATTGTCAAAATTTTTTGATCTTTATTTTTATATTTATAAAAAAATTTATATTAATATGATAAAATTGAGAGGAGTAGATGATGGAGAATAAATAATATCATGAGATATTGTATAGGATTGGGTATAATATGTGATTAATTTTTCATGTGAAATTATTTTGTTAATATTTATTCGATGAGATAAAAAGTACGATAAGAGATATGATTTGACAAAAAATATGATAGGAAAATAATTTTGAACATTTAGATTTTAATAAGAATCAAATCCGGGAGTAGGGTTGTAACGTCGCACTCCATGTGGTATTTTTAGTCTCACATTTGAGGGATTGATAATCGGAAGGGATTGCTAATCACTTCTATTTTTTTTAGTTATCAAATATGAGTTTTGTAGGACTTGTAAATGATAAATCTAATCCCAAATCTTACATCTCCGAAACAAAAAGCAGTGTAAAAAGATGTAGGATTGTTTGGAGTTTTATAGAACTCAACAAATCTCTATAGTTTTTTTACAAAATTTAAATTTTATACTTACCGTATAAATTACAAGATTATAACTTTTACTAATTTGTAGTAATTTTTTTCAGCCCAAACACCTAACCCTTGCACGAGCATGCCATACCAATTTTATTTAAATTTCATCTCCTGATTCATATGTTTTCACAAAAAATTAATAAGACAAACAAACATATTAATAATACTATATTAATATATTGCACTTAAAACATATCAAGCATTCAATTGTATTTTTTTTAAACGCTACGACAAATGTAAAATTTATCAGGAAAGAAAAATGGGATTAAACTATTAATGTCCGTCATAAATTGAATCGAGTGAGCTCAGATGTTTTTCAAATTTTTTCCTTTATTTCCTGCTTTATGAAGACAGACTATGGGCCTTTCGGTTTTTGTCACATGAGTCGTAATTAGTATATAAATTGAAAAGAGTTGTAGTTGAAAGAGTGTGGCAAAGACATGTGACGAGTGGCCAGAAATGTAAGAGCTAGAACATACAATTGGGAGCTTTGGGAAAGGGCTTTAGATTTGTATTGGGGTTTTGATGAGTGAGAATGGGAAACGGCTTTCGGTTTGTACTGGGGTTTTGACGAGTGAAAACATAGAGAGCAGGGCTGGCCATGAGCCAGGTATTTTTCAAGCTGTTGAGCTTAACTCGAGTTTAGTTCATAATTAACTTGTTAACAATCAAGCTCAAGTTTAAACTTAAAAAGGCTCAACAGAAAATATCGTGAATTGGCTTGATGAAATAATAAATATATAATAATATTTTTATATTTTTAACAATATCTTTATTTATTATATTTTTGGTCCGAACGATATTGTTTTGGTATAATTTAACTTTTCAAGTGAATCCTGAGTCGAAATTCTTTTTTTATGTTTTTACTTATTATATATAGATAAATTATTTTTGATGCAAGCAAATGTCAGAAAATTACGCAATCTTTGAATTCAAATGATCTGAATCATCAAAATACACCAAGTTTTTGTAAAATTAATTAAGCTTTTTAGTTTACTAAAAAAAAAATCAAAAAATAATTTTTTTTTTATCAATTTCCTCTAATTTTTTTTCTTAATTTTATCCATCAAATACTTTAACGGTTTTTTTTTTTTAACTTTTTCCATTTTATCTAACTTTTACCAATATTCTCCAAGTTTTATCAATTTTTCTATAACTTTTTAAAATTTATAAATTTTTAATAAACATTCAACTAACTACTAAAGTGATATGTGTCAAAAATTGATGTAGTCACTGAATAAACCAAACCAAACCAAATCCTTCTAGCTGGGGTCGGCTATATGGATTTGACGACGCCAATCAAATCTGTTTAGGGCTATATCCTCCTTAGATATATATAGGTAATGTTATGTTTAACGGTTTCTTTCTAACTTCTCTTAGGTCTCTCTCCCCCTCTCCTACTCTTGGTAATCTTCATGTTTTCACATCTTTTAACCAATACATCCATTGGACACCTTCTAACATAACCGAATCATCTTAATCGATTTTTTTTCATTTTATTTTCAATCGGTGCTATTCCTAATTTTCCCTTAGTCTTCTCGTTCTTAATCCTATCTCTCCTTATAATCCTATACATCCATTTTAGTATTCTCATCTCCGCAACTGTAATGAATTCATTAAATAAACGAATAAAATTCATGGATAAAAAGTTACATAAAAATTTAAAATTTTCGAATATTACAATAATGATATCCAACTCGTTCTCCTGACCAACTTGATATTTAACTCAGTCAAGTGATTAGCTCTTGACTTGATTATTTAGCTTGATTCACTAATTAGCTTAGACCTTACCAAGGGGGAGTCGTGGAGTTAATTTTGGATCCATTTATAGTTTTTTTACTTTAAAATAAAAAATTAGTTTATTTTATTAAAAAAAAATCTTACTTTAATTATGTCAAATACTTAGAAACTATGAAAAACATATATTAGCTTTTAAGAAAATATATTTTCAAAATTCAAAATGCATCTTGGTTTTCGACGTGTATTTTTAACCTTCAAAAGCTCAAAATTTAATTTATGGCTCTTTTTAGTGATCCTTTTTCAAGCCACGCATTCATGAATCATATTAATACAGGGAGGCCTTGCCCCATCCCGTGCCCACTGGGTTTTCTATTCAACCCAGACCCGATCGAGAGGCTCTCGTCGAGTTTTCCGCTCGATCCTCACCCGATTGGGGGCAACCCTCATTTGTTGGAAGCATTAGTCAAGTTTCCGACTTGGTCCTTTTTCAACTGAGAACATTAATCGAATCGGCCTTCAGCGGATCGGATAGTTTTCAGACTATGCTACTCTCACTAAGCTAGCTGACTTTACTGGTCATGCATATGATCCTTTTTTTGATAGTTCGTATTTACGCCTATAGAATTACTATTATAAACTCCACTATATGCCTAACGAATTGATTAAAAGAACTAGAAATCAATATTGGAATTTATAATATAAATAATATTATCCCACGAGGAATAAAAAAATACGGTTACGTGCAACTCATACGTCTTATTCCGCGTGAGTTTTCTTATATAAATACCATTACTTCACAAATGAACAGATAGAACACTTATCTTATTGAGACACTACTGAACTGTTTTCTTAAATCTCTCATTAATTTAAGTATCAAAAATTCTTTGATAAACATCACACCAGTGTTAAACATATTCAAAGGCTCGGAGTGGACTTTTAGGAGAATACGAGATTAGTGATTTATCATATATTGTGCTTTACTATTTATGATGACACTTTCATGTACGACTAATAGTGAAATTAAGCCAAATGATTTATTGATTTAATAACCCCAAAGTTGAAAAAAGAATTTTCAACTTCACAATATTCAATACTAAAATATGTCAACTTTCAATTAATTAAAAGGCCTAGCTAGTCAACATTCATCTCTTCCCTCTGAATGCGATTGACTGTGCGTATGGTTACATATATATCTCTATACGCAACTTAACTTCCTTTTTTTTTTTTTTTCAGAATTATTCGGTCATTCAAATTTATTTAATCTAGCCCTTCTCAAATTATTCCAAAATGTTTCGATTGTGACTTTTAAGTAAGTACATGTATGATAGATTCATGTTCTTATCCTATGACATCAGTATGGTGAACATATAAGGGTCGTTTGGTAATATAAAGCAAAAATAAATAAGTAAATAAATAAATAAATAATTTTACACCAGTTTTTGACACATGTGACTTTAGTTATTAGTTGAACGTTTAGTAAAAATCTATAAAAATTGAAAAATTAGAAAAAAAAATTAGTAAAAGTTGGAGAATATTGGTAATAGTTAGAGAAAAATGGAAAAAGTAAAAAAAAAAAAAAAAGCTGTTAAAATACTTGATAGAGAAAATTAAAAAAATTGATTAAAAAATATTTTTTGAATTTTTTTAATAAACTAAACAGCCTAATATATATACACATACATATACAATGATTGTAGTTCCGTGATTAATTTCACAAAAACTTGGTGTATTTTGATGAGTCAGACCATTTGAATTCGAAGATTATGTAATTTTCTGACATTTGTTTGTATCAAAACTAATATATATAAAATGAATAGAAATATAATTGTTATTTTTTTAATGATTAATTCACCTAAAATTGAGCTACCAATTAATTAAAATATTAAAATGTTTGTTGAATCCCAACACGGTGACAAAACATGGTTGACTACTTAATATATTATTGTTACTACAATTAAAATATATTAATAGTAGAGGTAGAGCTAGCTTAAACAATTCATTCCCTCTGCTTAAACATGTGCACTTGCTTTGCTTTTCAACAATCGAGATCTCCACAAATTGTTTTCTTTTCTCAGCATAAAAATTAAAGCGTAATTTATTGAGGAATCTCTGTTCAACTAAGGGTGCCTTTGGAAGTAAGTTTTTAGAAACTTTTGGCAATCTTTTTAACAAAAGTTACTAGGATCTATTTGGTTGGCAAAAAAAAAAAAAAGAAAAAAAGGAAAATTGACAACTTCTGTTTTATTTTGGTTTTTGACAATATCATTAAAAGTTATTAAAAATTTCTTTAACTTTTTACCGAATAACCAAAAATTATTAAAAATTTCTTCAAACTTTTGCCGAACAACTTAAAATTACTAAAGTTCTAAAAAATCTTAAATTTTTACCAAATGCCTCAAAAGTTTCAATTACTAAAAGTTAATGAAAATTCTTAAAAGTTCTATTTTTTTTTTGTACAACCAAATGAGCCATAAGTGCAATATTTTATGCGTTTGGTAAAATAAATAAATAATTTTAAGAATTTTTAACAATTTCTGGGTATTCAATAAAAAGTTTGCAAATTTTTTTGAAACTTTTAGAAACTCTTGGTTGTTTAATAAAAAAATTAGAGAAATTTATCAAAAATTTTAACAACTTTTGAAATGCTACCAAACGCCCAAAAAAAAAAAAAAAAGTAAATATTACTAATTTTTTTTTGGAATTCCAAACTGTACCCTTACAGCAGCAGTCCATGAGATGCAAAGCAAGTCAAAGTCGGACCGTCCACAATTATTATAAATTTAAGAGATTCCACAGGGGAAAGTAATTAGGTGATCATGTAGTAATCCATATATAATTTTCATATATAATTATGAAAATTGATATACATATATAATTTTCAGCAGATTGTAGTAATCCACAAAATTGAATTGTTTCTAACTTGCAAGAATCTCTCTGTTATCGCCTACCTACTGATTAAAAAAGGGATATTGTAATATACTTCAATTGATGAGACTTTGATGAAGAAGAAATTGGTGATTTAAAGTTTGACTTTGGTAGTTAGATATTGTTGTGTATTAGCAAATATATAGTAACTATCAAACTTATCCACAACCCATAACAATTTTAAAATGTGAGATTAATATTTTCTTAATTTGATATTTATATATATTCATGCACCCTCACACAGTTGCTTCCAACTTAAAAGTGAATTGAATTGTGAGTAATAAATTTTTTAATTTTAATATAGACTTTGATACTTTAATTATTTTATCATTCTTTTTTTTACCTCCTCCTCGGTCCCTTTAATTAATTTACAGGAGGTCGAGATTGTTGGTGAAGTAAATTAATGAATATAACATATATGTGTATATATATATATATATATATATGTATTGTTGTCTTTTATTAGTTCTGGTAAAAGAACATTTTCTTACTAAAAGTAGAGATATCTTGACAAGGAGAAGTCAATAAGATAGGTTTGATTAGTTGGTTCGAATTGTAATACTTAAAACTCTTTAATCCAAATAACATGAAACAAATAATTCATCTATAAACTCCCCACTCCCCCCCATAGCCGTCTCCACTCCCCCCCCATAGCCGTCTCAATCCTAGAGGACTATTAAAAGTTTATGAGACGAAGTGTCCTAACAAGATTTTCAAAATTATTGATTGGTTACAATTGAATTATTATTTAAAATTAATTTTTATATTAAAAATAAATTATTATTAGTTAATGCGAATGAAGGGGGATACCATGGTGGCTTTCCTTAAAAGAATAAAAAAATAAAAAATCAACAACGTTGACAAAGTAAATTTGTGAATCTATCATCATAAAAAATAACAACATATTAACTAATATATATTTTTCTTACACAAGTATTTTTGACACACCATTGTAATACATTTTTCTTATAAATTAGCTAATAGCATTTTCCTATGAAAGATAGCCTACTTATAATAATAATAAAAAAAAGCACAATTAATAATGAGTTAGTACATTTTCATACAAAATAATTGCACTTATTAGAAATTAATTAGAATTTTTAGATGAATAAGATTACATTGCAATAGCACTACACAATTATTTAAGGAAAACGATATATTATTAGATTTTTTTTACAAAAATTTATTATCAAAATATTTAAAAAAATGATATATTATGGAAAACAAATAATCAAAATAACATAGTAATGACATTTGTGTAATAAAAAACATACTAATAAATTATTGTTTCAAACGTGATAAATCCACAAATACCCACGTTGCTGTCGCAATAAATATTGACACTCATTAATTAATAAAATTAATCAATTGTTGTGCATGCACACACATATATATATACACACAAACACAAACAATGTATATATTAAGCTATTAAAAGAAAAAAAAATCCTACCACAGAGAGTCTACATTTTCCAATGAGTTA
>QLOD02000033.1:9662504-9687752 GCA_003260245.2 Sideroxylon spinosum
CCGTCGGCGGAAGAGGAAGAACCGCGGCGTTCTTCAGTTCTTTGATGACGCGGCGTACGAGGTCGATGAGGACGAGGGAGGCATCGACAGCGATTTCTTTGATGGTAAAAAGAAAATGCGAAAAGTTTTTTTTCATCGTGTGTGTTCCGGGTCTGTGTTTCGTATATCTTTTTTTGCATGTGTGTTTAGGGTTTATAGGTTTGTTGATTGTTCAATTTTGCTGTAATTTTGAAGGAATTTAGGTGTTTTTGCGTCGATTGGGGGTTCCCTGTGGGTTTCATGTGAGTTTTGAGGGAAATGCGTCGTAGACTTGTGCTTGTATGATCGTGTCTTTGGTTGTAGGATGTTGAGTCTATGGGGCTTGTGTTTTGTATAGTCTTTTCGTTTGGCATGTGTTGTGTTCTTGGGTTTGTATGTTGGTTCTATTTTGCTGCAATTTTGAAGGAATTAGGGTTTGTTTGTTTCAACTGGGAGTTTGTTGTTGGTTTCATAGGGGGTTTGAGGGAAATGCGTGGTGGATTTGTGTTTGTATTAGTCTATTTTTTGTTGGAGGATGTTAAATCTCTGTGTATGGGTTATAATATGAATTCAGGGTTTTAATGTTGGTGGTGGTGGGGTGGTAGCGGGGATAAGGATCCATTTGATTTTGGGGGAGGTTTGCTCTGTGGCTTGTGTGGTTTCGGAGAGGAATGTCATTTGGTTTTGTTTTTGTAATGCATGTATTTTTCTCTTTTCTCTCGGGAAGGGCTGGTGGAGGGGGTTGGTTGAGGGTCTTCGAATGTGTTCTGGTTGTTGTTGCCTTTTTGGTATTCGATTGGGCAGTGTGTTCTCAAAACGGGACATTGATGTATGATTGCTTGAAGTTGCTGCATGCACTTTTCCTTGTTTATTTGTTTATTATATTTATTTAAACTTTTGATTTACAATGTACGAACTACAGATAGGCTCACATCACTAGATTACTAGCTTGATAGCCATGTTGAGAATAAACTTTAGTTTAGTTTATTGCCATCACATATTCTCCCAGTGTGGTCTAGTTTTTCATTTTGCATTGCACTGCCCATACAGATAATCTTTTGATGTGTTCTTTTCCTTTTTCCCTTTTTTTTTTGGGTGCTGTTTACTGAAGAGGGAAATGCTTTAACCCGTATTTTGTAATATACTAAATGCATTCCTAACTTAATAAGAGGTTTTAGATGTTATTTACTAGAACTAAAAGAAAGTGGCATAATGGAAGGAAAACTTTTAGGTCCATTTTTTTGGTAAGGTTTAAAAACTAATGCTTACACGTTACATGAATACAATTAAACAATATATGCATTTTATATGTTACATTGTTCAAGGTTCACATTTTTGGTTGTTTGATAGGCCATTTAAGCAGCACATTTATGCACTCATCTGTTTTATGGTTGCGATGTATTCACACTTCATATGTCTGTTTGTTATTTAGTGTAAATACCTGCAGAAGATTAATTAGTATTATACAATGCAATCAAATGATTCTATTGAAAGAACTCCGCCTATGTTGAGGTATCCTTGACATAGCCGGTCCCAAGTCCGGACAAAGGAGGAGGGTTGTGCGTTAGGTAGTCGACAGCCAGCACAATACTCAGTGGAATTTCTTCATGAATTTGAGACGTAACGAGGAGATTAGGGACAAAGTATGAATAACACTGATTGTAGATTAAATGAGAGAAAATCGATTAAGATAGTTTGGTTATGTTAGAAGGCGTCTAACGGAAGCACCGGTTAAAAGTTGTGAAAGTATGAAGATTGCCAGGAGTAGAAGAGGGAGAGAGAAACCCAAGAGAAGTTAGAAAGAAACTATTAAACATGATTTTGCTTACATAAATCTAACGGAGGACATGGTTCTAAACATATTTGATTGGCATCGTCAAATTCATATAGCCGATCCCACCTAGTGAGAAATGATTTGGTTTGGTTTGGTTGGTTGGGGTATAGAGCCGGATTTAAATTCGTTTTTGTCCTTTTTTGAGAGAACGTTAGTATAGGATTGGGGAGGGGTTCTTTTGTTTTCCTAGCATTTCCTTAATGCCTTTCATTAATAAAATTCTTTTTACCCATTAAAAATAAAAATAAAAATAAAAATACAACCAATCAATTCTTGGGGTTGAATGATAATTTTTTCTTGAATAATTATTCCACTTTGCAATTCTTTAATATGAAAAGACTGACCAGGAAAGTAATAATATTTTTTAGAGTTTTTTATTCTGAATATTACATTGACAATGCTGCTTTCCTTTTCATGGTACAGTTGATATTTAACCGATTTGATCTTTTTTCTATTTTATTTTTAAGTTTGTAAATATGGTGTCCTGATCTTTCTGGTTTGGACAATCAGTTGATGAAATTTCGCTTCCCTGCCGGTATTAAAGAGGTCTTATTTTTATTTGCATTTATGTTCATACTGATCCAATTTTTCTTTTCCTTCAATGAAAACAGACTTCCTGGAGGATGAATTTAAAACACAGGCTCAAGTCATAAATGAACCTGGAAAAGCCCATCACCTGCCATTTTTGCCTAAAGAGGAGGAGCTGAGTGGGGAAGAATTGGAAGAAATGCTAGAAGAGCGATATAGACCGGGCTCGAGTTTTGTTACTTATGCAGAAGATGTAAAAATGTCTAGTAAGTTGATGGAAGGAATTGCAGTTGTGCCTCCTTCCATGGAGCCAACCATATGGAAAGTCAAATGCATGGTATGGTCTTTTTTCAACAATTCTCACTTGAACAGCTTTTCAGGGCTTCTGTTTCCCCTCCCTTTTTGTACTTCTTCTCTCTGATAAACCTGTTCCATGCAGGTTGGACGTGAGAGGCATTCTGCTTTTTGCCTAATGCAGAAGTATGTGGACTTGCGCTCTCTTGGAACTAAGCTGCAGATAATTTCTGCATTTGCGATTGAGCATGTCAAAGGTTTTATTTATATCGAAGCAGAAAAGCAATTTGATATTAATGAGGTACATTATTCTTCTCGTTCATTTTGATATTAAGAAAGCAAATGCTTTCTTGCTGCTGTACCTTGTATTATCCTTTTTTTGGTGATAACAAAAGAGGGCATTGTTCTTTTCGCTCATTGGGATACTAAGAAAATGAATGCTTTCTTGCTGCTGTACCTTGTATTATTGTTTTTTGGTAATAACGTAGTTGGCAAAGTAATAGGGAAACCTTTTATTTAATATAGGCATGTAGAGGGCTTTGTACTATATATTCGAGTCGAGTGGCACCTGTCCCAAAGAATGAAGTTTCTCATTTACTCTCTGTGCGAAGCAAGTACAATGAAATTTCAGTTGGCACATGGGCCCGCATAAAGAATGGGAAATATAAAGGGGACCTGGCACAGGTATTGTGGCTTACTGTTTTTCAGATCTATTTTAACATTCATTTTAATTTTTCCCTTCTGTCTATTTCTTTGATGGACTTTTCTGTAGATGATTTTCTTGATTCTGTGTACTCTTTCAATCTTGTTTCTGTAGGTTGTGGCTGTGAATGATGCTCGGAAAAAAGCTACAGTAAAATTGATCCCCAGAATTGACATACAAGCCATGGCTGAAAAATTTGTAATAATATTCTCTTATCTCATATCAGTTTATCTGAGCTAATATATAAATTCAGCATTGTAATTTGCTCAGCCCTCCTAGGCTTTTGCCCTTTCTAAATTGCCCCATAATCAAACAATTTTAAAAAATCCACTTGTATTTGAAACTCACATACTGTGTTTATTAAAATTATCTTGCACTCCACTTTGATTTAAACCCCACACACTCTGCTTCAATTGAAGCGCTCCCTTGTATTAGAGAATTTCAACTTTTCGTATTATATATTTGTCCCAGTTTATTCGCCACACGTGTGGGCTCACCCCTAGGTATATATATATATATGTATTTTCTTTTACTTTATCTGGTGTCAGGGATTACC
This sequence comes from Sideroxylon spinosum, assembly GCA_003260245.2. Lineage (NCBI taxonomy): Eukaryota > Viridiplantae > Streptophyta > Magnoliopsida > Ericales > Sapotaceae > Sideroxylon > Sideroxylon spinosum. The sequence goes on from QLOD02000033.1 coordinate 9,666,438, forward strand.
TATGATATACGTCATTTATGTTTTTTTTTTTTAAGGAAAAATTACAATTTGACCAACAAAAGTGTAGAATTAGACGTTGCACCCTTTGGTGAAACTTAATTTGCATATCATTATATAAAGACGTTAATAATTTATTAATTGCATGGATCTTACTGATACCCAAAGTTTGGTAACTGTTTGTTACATTCCCATCTATAGTATGGGCTACATGTATCCTACCATAGTAGTATGGGCCCTATGGGGTGTTGGTATGGTGTATATATACATTGGGTTTCCTTCTCCTAACAGTTTGCTTTTAGGGGTGAGTTTTCCCAATGTGTATAATAAACGATATCAGAGCATGCACCATGTCTTTAATCTGTTATGGTGTTGGGGGTGTAGTGTTCACACGGGACTATAGAGCAAAGTTGAGGGGAGTGATGCCGGCATTGCATCGGAGACTTCAGTGCAAAGTCTGTTTGTGTGGGCGCAAGACTACGGAATGTGGTGGAATGTTGCGATCCTATGGGCATGTAGTATGGGTTATGTTTATCCCGCATAAGTAGTATGGGATACTAGTATGGTTATATTCCTTTGGTTTCCTTCTAACAACTATATTTTTAGGGGTGAGTTCTACCAGGGAATACAACAATGTTTTGCATAATTTGTTTTCTTTTTGTTTGAGGAGGAATATAACACTGTTTTGCGTAATTTGTTTGTTTTTGTTTAAGGTTATGTATTCTATTGACTTTTTCAAAGTAGTTTTCTTTTTAGTTTTTTTACGTTCCTCCTTTGTGTGATTCTAGGATTGGGCTGCACAGAGCAATAAAATAATACAATTGTACATGGTGGAAGCTGTGAAGATGTTTAGTTCATGAGACAGTTTTGAGAAATGTGGAGTGTTCTAAATATATAATTTTCAAATTCTAGTTTTGTGTAGTTATCTTTTTCTTTTGTTATGAAAACAGAGTTGACATTTAATTTCAGTATTAGACTCTCTGTTTTTTGCAATAGTGAAATTCTGGTGGGACTTACCAAATTTACTGCTGAGTTATATATGATATTAAAAATATAATGATTAGAATTTACTAGAGGTGATGAAGAACTAAAGAATCTTGCAAAGAGACTGCCATGGGTACTTTCAACTGTAAGAGTTTGGTCCCCACAATAACATTTTCTGGCTGGTCTGTTTAGTTCATTTAAAAAATTGAAATTACAAATTAGTTATTTTGTGTTCTCCCTACAAACTTAGGGAAGCAACCAAAGTTTATCACCAATTCAAGATAATTCAATGGTTCTCTCTTCCCCCCGCTATTTTCCTTGCATTGGAAGACTGCAAAGGTAATGTTCATTTTTTATTAGAAAAATAATTTACCAAATGCTGGGGCGGGGTATAACTTTATTAGTAAAATAATTTGCCACAACTTGCACGCACGCAAAGAACTTCAAAAGAATCCAGTGGGAATATGCTAGTCTTATCCACCTTAAAATAACATAAAACATGCTCCATACATTGCAACTTTGTACTCTATTTTCCATTTCCCATTCCTTCAAAGGAATGATGATTGTGGTCCTGCCGTAGACACTTGAACACAAAGAGGCCACATTCAAGGCACCTCTTCAGGAACCTGTACACCATGATGTAAACAACTCCTTCCCCAGCTTTGCACGGTCCATAAAAACTCAAACATTGAGAGAACCACACCCTGCAACTCCTTCACCAAAACAATGCAACAATAGTTGATACTATCTTCCTGTCCTTCCACATGCAACACAAATCAAGTTTGAAGTTTTCCTGTAGGCCAGCTGCAGTGGAGCATTTATTCGCCATGCTTCCTTTCAGGGGAAAGCAGCGTTCCCTTTCCTTTTAAGCACTGGTAAAATGTTTGGACAATGAAGTAATCAAAACTCAGGCTCCATCTGGGCATCTCCTACACATACTTAAATGCTTAAATGTTGCACTCATACAAAGTACGTAAGAATTCCAACTCCTTGATCTCCAATCATGGAGCTCCCATTGACTTCTAAGGCATTGTGTATATCATCCGTATAGAATTATGTTGGTCATTTTTATTATGCTTCATAATTTGTCTTTATTTTAAGTACAAAGTTACTGTTCTTCTAGTTTTCTGATATGTTTTTATGTATATTTGTATGCATGTGCGCGCACAACTGTCAGTCTGTTTGGGTAGTTCTTGGAAATGAGTTCTCTGGGATGCATGATTCAAAATTTTTGATGTTATAGATTTTACTGGACAAAAAAGGGACTGAGACTGCAAAGTGTTTCATCTTTTCAGCTCAATTTTCTCAAGTCTGTGAGGACAGCCATGATACAGTTTTTTGACTTTTTTTTTTTTTTTTTTTAAACTTTGACAACAGAAAACTATTCATGGAGACTGGCAAATACCCATTATGTTCCCATTATTGTCACTGCTGGCAATAAGCTACAGGCTAATTATTTCATTAGATACATGGGACTTGTTTCTTACTTTGTACAGGGTGGACTTTCTTCCAAGAAGACTGCAGTCTAATTATTTCTTTAGATACATGAGATTTGTTTCTTTCTTTGTACAGGGTGGAGGACTTCCTTCCAAGAAGACTGCTACTCCAGCACCAAGATTGATCAGCTCTACCGAGCTTGAGTAATATGCACGCTCTCATTTTTATGAGTGGGTTTGGAATGTTGTTGCCAGTGTTATATTTGTTTGCATGACATTTGCGTAGGGAGTTCCGGCCTCTTATTCAATATAGGCGTGACCGTGATACTGGCCAAGCTTTTGAGGTTCTCGATGGGAATCAGCTCAAGGAGGGTTATTTATACAAAAAAGTATCAATCGATTCAGTAAGCTTCTCAGGTGTGACACCTTCTGAAGATGAGCTCCTTAAGTTCGAGCCTTCTAAGAAAGAGGAATCTGATTGTCAAGAATGGCTTACTCAGCTCTATGGTGAGCGAAAGAAGAAACAAATCAGAAGGAATGAAAAAGGTGGTGGTGGAAAAGGAGAGGGTTCGTCAAGCTCTGGCATGGCAAGTGGTTTTGAAGTCCATGATCTTGTGCTTTTCGGGTAAGTCTTGGTTGTACTCTTTATCAGATGTCTTGTATCAAACAGGCATATTAATGCAGTTTTTTTTTTTTTAATTTATTTTATTTTCCCATTGCAGTCGGAAGGATTTTGGTGTCATTGTAGGCACAGAGAAAGATGATTATTTCAAGGTATATAATGTAAATTCCGTGCTTCATCCCTTTCTTGTCAGTTGTCACCTCTTACATATTATGATCTGTTCCAGATTTTAAAAGAGGGCTCAGAAGGACCAGCAGTGGTGACTGTTGAACTGCATCAGTTAAAGAATGGGTCTTTTGATAAGAAATTCACTGCACTAGATCATCAAAAGAAGATTATATCTATTAATGACACCGTTAGGGTTTTGGAAGGCCCATTACAGGTTTGAAGGAATTTTTTGAATAAGAGTTTGAACTCACTTAATTTAATTTATTGGAAATAATTAACATGTATTACTCTTCTTTGTCAATGCAGGGTCGGCAAGGGATTGTTAAAAAAATTTATAGAGGAATTGTCTTTTTACATGATGAAAATGAGCAGGAAAATAGTGGTTATAGCTGTTGTAAATCTCAGATTTGTGAGAAGATTAAACTTTTTGATGGTTCAAGTAAAGGAAAGGTTGGTTGTCTTTTTACTCGAAGTAGAAGTATGATTCTTTTTTACCCCCTCTCATTTTCCTTATGATTTAAAATTTTATTTTAATCAGGGCGGTGAATTGGGGTCCACAGGCTTTGAAGATTTCTCATCATCTCCTAAATCCCCTCAGTCACCTAAACAGGGATGGCAAGCAAGGGAAAATAACAGCAATTGTATGTTATGAGTTTTTTTATGCCTTAATGCACAAGCTGGCAGTTAACTTATCGATATATATGTACACACTTGGCAGTTTAAGATACATACATCCTTTCTTCCTGCAAAACTATTTTTTATGTTTGCAGTCAGCCGAGAGGGCAATGATGGAATGTTCTCTGTTGGTCAATCATTGAGAATAAGAGTGGGTCCTCTGAAGGGATATTTATGTCGCGTCTTGGCCATACGTCGATCTGATATCACTGTAAAGCTTGATTCTCAACAGAAAATTCTTACAGGTTTGGTTATGGTTGCCTAGACTTCGTTCTATCTTGGTGGTAGCATCAATAAAAGTTGTAATTTTTCTTATATGTTTTTTCTTTAGTTAAATGTGAACATCTTGCTGAGGTACGAGGGAAGAGTTCTGCTGTTTCCTTCGGGTATCATTTGCTCTATTCATTTTGATCTGCCTGTATTTACGTTAAGGTTTGCAACAGTCTCTTGATACCATTTTGATGTGCTGCTGGTACTTTTGAAGTGATGATGCGGAGTCTGGAAAACCATTTGATCTGCTTGGAACTCAAGACGGCTCCACCGGTAGGACCTATGTGTTTCAGAGTATTGAATATTGTTATTTTCAATTGTGACCATATTTTGTGGCGTTAATTTTCTTTTTTATGTTAGTATATCCGAGAACAACACCATAGCGTGGAAACTTAGTTTATAACTTGGAAGTTACTATTACTAGATTGTGTGGGAATGTTTGCTTCTACTTTGTGATATTGCAGCCTCTCACCAGAAATCATGGTGTTCAATATCTTTCTGTTAGTAAATATATGCTGTGTTGTATGCTTTCTCTCTCTCTCTCTGAGAGGGGTGTTGTATGTTACTGTAACTCATAATATTTGGTCATGCATTTTCAAGATTGGATGGCGGGAGCAGGAACATCAACAGAGGGTGATACATGGGGTGCAGGAGGGCTGTCTTCAGAAAGGTCAAAATGACCATCCATGTCCATTTATAATTTTTTTCTCAGCCTTCTCATCTTTTGTTCTCATATAATGTTATAGGTTCTTAATCGAATGTTGGGGGAAACTTGAACGTTTTGTGTCAGCTTTCTGCATTTTAATTCTGATGGTTCTGCACTTTTCAAATTGAGTATCATGATTCGATTGTTATGGCTTGCTGTCTGACAGCAGACACCTTCTAAAGAAAAATAAACCCAAGTACTCCTTGACTTTATATATCATATTTTATAAAATAATTGAATTTATATATTAGATTTGGCAATTGTGAAATAAATTGTTTTTTCTTTATCAAGGTGCATATATTTAGTGTACTTTAGTTTGTTAATAATAACTTTCATTGCGCTCAATTTACAATTGTCAAGGATATTTAGCTTTCTGTCAGTAATATTATTATTAATCTTAATGGTGTTTGTATGGAGCTTTATATATTGAAAGATTTTAATTGTTTCATTGCATAATTTGTTCCAGTAGGATAGTCCTAATTGATGGTTTGAATAGATTGTTAAGAATGCACTCTTCCATCTGTTTAAAATTTGTTTTGTTTATAGTTTGACTGCTTGAGAGGTGATAATCATTGTTAAGATGAGAGATGGACATCTTGACCGAGCAGAAGCAAATTTTCTGCATAAATAATTGAAGGGGGTTATTTTTGGTTCTGCTTTAGCTACTGAGGGTTAATGTGTATCTTGGTTTAATGCATATGATATCTGTGGGGCGTGCACACTGTGTTTTTTTATTCTTCTATCTGTTAATTAAATAGAAAGAAAAATTTGAAACTAGTAGAAAAGTGAACAATTGCATAGTTTTGGATGGTTTTGGGTAATTGAAGAATTATAAACACCTGAACAACTGCTTTAATTATGTATTGTGCATAATGGGTGGTCAAGGGGTAATTAAAAAAAATGGAAAAACTGATGGGTTTAGACTAGGGACACACCAACCTGGAATTCTCCCCTAAATTATAAATTACATTTAATCTACGATTGGGAACTAGAACTATGTAATTTAAGAAGTCATTTGATATATATGACTATTTTGGAGCACAATCTATTGCATGTATTGTAAATTACTGGTTTGTCTTTTTTTGTTGTCTGAGTGTCATTCTTTGTCATTTGTTTTTGACTGATGGCTGTTAGCCATTCATCCATGTGTGTAGTTTATTTGTTCTGTTATCAATGTGTTTTCTGGTTCAATATTCCTTACTTTGAAAATTGAGGTAATAATTAATATGGGTTGCACTTTTATTCAGGAGTGCTTGGCCAGCTTTCCCATCTTCAGGTGTCTCGGTCTGTTTATAACCTTTGCTTAAATTTATTATGCTTTTGTTTCCCTCTCCCTCCCTTTCTCCTCCTTCCTTTTTCTATTCCCCCCTCCACCAAAAGCTTTTGTTGCATCTTTGATTCACAGCTGCAGCCAGAATCCAGTTCTGCAAATCCTCATAATTCGGTTGATAATGATACTAATAGAGGTATTTTCAGCAGACCATGTCACTGCAATAACATTTAATAATTATTTCAGAACATATCCAATACTTGTTCTATTCACATCGTCTTGCTGCCTTATTAATTCTTGTTTTATAATGGGAAGATGTTGGAGGTTCTGCCTGGGGGAGTAAAGTGACGTCAAACCAGAATTCTTCTTGGGGTAGTGCTGTGTCTGATGAGAAAGCTGTAAGTAACAGTGAACAAATTGGAGGCTGGGGAAATGGTGAAGGCGGTTGGACGAAAGCTGCTGCTAATACTGGGTTTGGCAGTGGTGCATCTGGTAGTTGGGGCAGCACAAAATTCTCTAGTGGAGACCAAGCTGGGCCTTCAAAAGATGCTGGAGACAACTGGAATGCAACTAAAGGCAATTCTTCAAATGATGCTGCACCGTGCTGGGGTAATAAAACCGAGGCGGGTGGGAATGCTTCTGTGGTTGAATCCAAGAATCAGACTGTGGGATGGGGTAGTTCAGGTGGGAGCTCAGTCCAATCAGAAGGTGAAGCAGCAAGTGGCTGCATGAAAGCAAAAACTGTGGGTGAAAATAAAACTGGAAGCTGGGGAAACATGAAAAAGGATGTTGGAGCTGAAGAAGATTCAACTTCTGCACCAGAGAGTCAAACTGGGGGATGGGGTAATGCCGCAGGGTCTTCATGGAATAAGAAGGATGGTGGATCTTCTTGGAATAAACAAACTGGGGGATCTTCAACTTCTGCACCCGAGAGTCAAACTGGGGGATGGGGTAATGCTGCAGGGTCTTCATTTAATAAGCAGGATGGAGGATCTTCTTGGAATAAACAAGGTGCTGGATCTTGGGGTAACCAAGCTGGAGGATCTTGGAACAAACAAACTGGCGGATCTTCGACTTCTGCACCTGAGAATCAAATTGGGGGCTGGGGTAATGCTCCAGGGTCTTCATTGAATAAGCAGGATGGAGGATCTTCTTGGAATAATCAAGGTGGTGGATCTTCTTGGGGTAACCAAGCTGGAGGATCTTCTTGGAACAAACAAACTGATGGAGCTTCAACTTCCGCACCCGAGAGTCAATCTGGGGGATGGGGTAATGCTTCAGGTTCTTCATTGAATAAGCAGGATGGAGGATCTTCTTGGAATAAACAAGGTGGTGGATCTTCGTGGGGTAACCAAGCTGGGGGATCTTCTTGGAACAAACAAACTGGTGGATCTTCAACTTCTGCACCCGAGAGTCAATCTGGGGGATGGGGTAATGCTTCAGGGTCTTCATTGAATAAGCAGGATGGAGGATCTTCTTGGAATAAACAAGGTGGTGGATCTTCTTGGGGTAACCGAGCTGGAGGATCTTCTTGGAACAACAATAGGATGGGAAATCAAGATGAAACAGATCCAAAAGAAAACTCGGAGGGGACAAAATCATTTGACGGAGGGCGTGGTTTTGGTGGCCGGAGGGGAAGGGGAGGCCGAGGAGGCAGAGATCAATTTGGCAGAGGAAGATCATTTGGTCAGGGCCAGTCTTCAGGTTGGAGCAAAGGAGGTCAAGAATACCATGGGAAGGCAGAGAAGTGGAGCAGCACTGATGGTGGGGGTTGGGGTAATTCAGGTGGGAACAAAGACCAACCAGAAGCTGAATCAGGTGGCTGGAAGAAATCTGCAAGTGTGGATGGAGGTCAGTCTGGAAGTTGGGGCAACACAGAAAAAGATGGTGGTGCCACAGGCTGGGGAACCAAGGAAGGCTGGAACAGTTCTACTGGAAGCAAAGCAGGGGGGAACAGTTCTACAGGTATACCTGAGAATCAAACTGGAGGATGGGGCAATGCAGGATCCAGATGGGGCAAATCTTTGGATATCCAAGGTGAAAGCACGGGGAAGAGAACTGAAGAAGATTCTTGGGGAAAAGCTGCAGAGAAGCAGAGTAGCAAGGACGGGTCTGTTGGATCCAAGGCAGCCTGGAATACCTCTATGGCTCCAGCAGAGAAGGAATCTGGGGGATGGGGTAATGCCGGAGGATCTTGGAGTAAAAAGAATGACGGTTCTTCTTGGGGTAAACAGGCTGGAGGATCTTCTTGGACTAAGCAAGCTGATATGAGTTCAGAGGAGTCCAAGGGAGGGACAGATCAAATAGGCAGTTGGGGTAAGTCATCTGGTGGGGATGGGGGATTTGGTGGTGGTTGGAACAAAAGTGGGATGGGGAATGATGATACGGGTCAAACTGAAGGCTGGGGAAGGGCAAAATCTTTTGAGGGTGGGTATGATTCAGCTGGAAGAAGAGGAGATAGCGGCTATCGAGGAGGATACGGAGGCAGGGGTGGGTCAGACCGAGGAGGTTTTCAAGGTCGAGGTCGGTCTTCTGGTTGGAATGAAGGTCAAGACTCGGGAAAAAATGTGTCTAGTTGGAGTGGTGGTCAAGGAGGTGGCTGGGGCAGAGGGAGGGGATATGATGGAGGTGAGGATGAAAGATCTGATTCGGGAGGATATGGAGGTAGGGGTGGATCAGACCGAGGAGGTTTTCGTGGCAGGGGTAGATTGGACCGAGGAGGGTATCGAGGTAGAGGTGGATTTGAGAGGGGAGGGTTTCGAGGTGGAGGTTCGGAAAGGGGTGGTGGTTTTGGAGGCCGTGGTGGGAGGAGGGATCAAAATAGTGACTGGAGCAGCAAAAATGATCCTAGTGAGGATAAATCCTCCGGGTGGAAGAACAATGATGATGGTGGGGGTAGTTGGAGCCAAAGCAGCGGTGGGGGCAGTTGGAGCCAAAGTGGTGGTGGGGGCAGTTGGAGCCAAAGTGGCAGTGGCGGCAATGACCAAAGTTGGAATTCTGGTTGGAAGCCGTCAAAAGGAGCTGTCGAAAGGGGCGTTGCTGATGACCAAGCTGGTACTGGTGGGTGGAAAGGCTGTGGCTCTGCTAAAGATGCTGGAGGGAATGATGCTGGTGGTGGTTGGAATAGCCAGGCTTCGAGCTGGAATAAGAGAAATGGTGGTTCATCTGGGACTTGGAACCAATCTAATGTTGCTGCTGCAGCAGATGGAGGTCAATCCTCTGGCTGGACTCAACCGAAAGAACCAAGAGGAGCTAGCGAAGATGGAGGAGCTGCTGCTCCATGGGGCAAAGCAACTGCAAGCTCATGGGGCAAGGGTAAAGATGGAGGCAGCAAAGGGGGGTGGTGAAAAAGTGATAACCCTTGGAAGTAATTGCATTATTTAGGTTTCTCGTAGTAATATTATGGGGCTGTACATATTACTGCTCATCTTGTGTTTTGGTCCTCTCTCCCCTTTTTTTTTGGGCAAACAGTTTGGTTAAACCTTTTTTGAACTGATTGTGGCCTTTTGGGTGTTTGCTTGGTAGCGTAGCAGGGCTTCCTGGGCAGGCTTCTTATCCTTGGGTGGGAAGAGAGCAAGTCCTCCTGGCATTTTGTTCTCCAGAAACTATTTGAAGAATGAACTCTCTGGGACTTGGTTGTCCGTTCTCCCCCCTTTTTTTTTACCTTCCATTCCAGAGTGTCAAAGTATTTGGGTTTTACTTTTAGAATTGAAGTACTAAGAAAATAAATAAATAACATTCTGTTTGCAACTTTATGACTTTTATTATAGATTATTTTATCGATGTTATTTTTTTTTTGGAAAACATGAATTCGAGATCTTTCAAATGACTTCAAAGTGACGTCTTTTTACTCGGATAGATTGTTGACAAAAATGGATACATATTTATTGTATTCATATTTATTTGAGTGAAATTAGTTCATATAGTTTTACTTAGGTGAACAAAAAATTTCGAGTGTACTATTTCATAATGTATTAATTAAAAATAAAATAAAATACAAAGTCGGACATGGAACGGTATCCAATTGTCCATCATATTGTTAAAAATATAATTCATTTTTACAGTTTCAAAACTTTATCATTTATTTTATTGTATTGATTTTATTGAATTTAAGAATTTTGTTGTTATTTTTATAATGTCGTTATTTTAAAATGAGAAGTGATTCTAAATAGATGTTTCAAAGAAATTGAACTGTTAACATAATCTTTAACTCGTATAAATATAAATTCTCTTAATATCTTTTACTCTCTATCTCCTCGTATCGTCTATTTATTTATTTATTTATTTTTGTATGATCTTCTCAATATCTTTTATTTTTTATCTTTTCATATGTTTATTTTTATTTTTGTGATCTGGGACTTTTAAGGAGATTGAATCTTAGAGTCATTGCAACCTATTAATACCTTCATGTAGAAAGGATTAGTGACTTTAAAACAGCGTTTCACATCACCCTTCATATCTCACAGATCAATTAATATATTTATATATATTACTTCACATATAGATTTATAGATTTATTCTGTTTAGAAATATATTAAAGATATATATATCAAATTTTATTCTGTTTTATTCAAAATTTTTAACAATCTAAATTCACTGATCAATTAGATTTTTGCATAAATTTTATCATTTAAGCGTATATATATATATATATATATAACTTTCAAAGCATATTGTACGATAATGATAAAACTTTATAGATCAGTGTGATTGTAATATTTTATCATTAAAAAAAGGATAATTTTCTGTTTGTTTATTAATTGTTAGTATAAAATTCTTTTTAAGTTTATCTTGTTTATTTATTACATCATTTGAAGGTCAATTAAAATTTTAACTTAAAAATATCTATATATATATACAGTTTTATTAATCAAATCAAACTTTTATAATCCTAACACTTTGATTTTCATTAGAATTAATATTATTCATAACTTTATTGGATATTGGTATTTGGTGATAATTGTTAGTTAAACTTAAATTTGTTTACATATTGTTATTGATTATTATTTTTTAATAAAAGTAAAGGAATCATTTGAAGTAAAATTCTTATATTTTGTTTTAAACAGAATTTAAAACTCTCTGTCTAGCTTAAAAATTAAAAAAAAAAAATTTGAATAGGATAAAAGAGGCTAACAGGGTTAAGCCTGAAAATTTTGATGGCCAATATTTTCGTAGGTGGCAAAGGCAAATTAAATATTGGCTAATTATATTAGGTTTTATCTCTGCCATAGAAGAATCTTGTGAAATTATAAAGTATCAAATGGGATGTCCAAAGAATAGATCGATTTCCATTATCATGACTGTATCTTAAATGCCTTATGTGATCATCTATATGATGTCTATCAAAACACAACCAGAACTGTTAAAGAACTTTGGGATACATTGGAGAATGAATATGGATTTGAAGATGTAGGACTATATATGTTCACAATCTCTAATTTTAATAATTACAAAATGGTTGATATAAGCTTATTAGTGATCAAATTCATGAGTTTAAAGAACTCTTGCGAGGAGCAGAAAAAAGTGGTCCAATATTTACTAAAGATTTCAAAGTCTCGTGTCTAATTGATAAATTACCCCCCTCTTGGATTTACTTGGCCAAATCTCTTAGGCATAAACAAGGAGAATTAACTTTATCTCAAGTAATTAGTTCAATTAAGGTGGAAGAGAATCATAGATCTTTTACACAAAATGATAACTCCTCAAGAGTAAATTTAGTTGAGAATTATAAGAGTAATAATAATAATAGGAATAATTATGAAAATCGGAATTTTAAAAGGAATAACATTGGCCTTAGGGGAAGAAATTTCAAAAATAAGAATCATAGAAATAGCTTCCGTCTCAATCGACACCAAAACTCAAGGCATCATAACAAACCTAATGGCTCAGAGAGTGGAGGAGGATTTGCTATGCTTATGGAAGGAGCAACAATGTGGTTAAGGATTGCTTTTATAAAAAGTCCGAACTTTTCACTCCAAATAAAAAATGATCAAAAGATCAAGTCAATATGTTGGTGAAACAAGAGGATAATGCAGAATCTTCTTTTAGGTACTCCTCATTAGTTAATTTTACATATGAAAATAAAGATTGATGGATAGATTCTGGAGCTAATGTTCATGTTTGTTGTGATGTTCAATTTTTCAAATTTTATCAGAAATCAAGTGGAAGAAGTGTAACTCTAGGAAATGGCTCTATCTCACAAGTGGTTGGAATTGGTGTCGTGGAATTGAAAATGACCTTTGGGAAGATTTTAGTTATAAAGGATGTTTGACATGTTCTTGACATTAGAAGAAATCTTATTAGTGATTCTTGTTTAGCCAAGCAAGGATATAAAGTTGCAATGGAGTCAAAATGATTAGTAATTTCAAAGAATAATGTATTTATTGGAAAAGAATATGTTAGTGATGGTTTACTTAAATTAAATGTAGCTTTTGAGATTGATGATGCTAATCCTAAAGTTTTCTCTATTTAGTCTTGTGATGCCTGGCATGGGAGACTTGAACACGTAAGTTTGAATAAAATTAAAAAGATGATGGATCTTGATCTAATTCCTAAATCTCATATAAATTTTAAACATTAGTGTCTAATTTACGTACAAACCAAAAAACCTAGGAAACCATTCAAAACTGTAAATAAAAATTCTCAAATATTAGTACTTATACATAGCGATATTTGTGATTCTAATAGGTCTTCTATTAGAGTTAGAAATAAATATTTAGACACTTTTATTGATGATTGCTCTAAATATTGTTATGTTTTAGCAAGTTCAAAATTTACAAAACTAAAGTTGAAAATCAATTAGAGAAGAGTATTAAGATGCTTAGGTCTGATAGAGAAGGTGAATATTCTTTAACTGAACTTAACAAGTTTTGTGAATAGCATGACATAATATTTGAAGTTACTTCTCCTTACTCTCCCCAATCTAATGGAGTAGCTGAAAGGAAAAATAGAACTTTGATAGATATGTTTAACTCAATATTAAATAGTTTTGGATTACATGAGAATTTGTGGGGGAAGCCATACATATTGCGTGTCCTATCTTAAATAAAGTAACTACGAAAAACATAGATAAAACCCCTTATGAAATATGGAAGAATAGAGTCCCTAACTTGAAATTCCTGAAAGTGTGGGGGTGCTTAGCAAAAGTTACTATACCTAATTCTAAAAGATAAAAAATTGGACCTAAAACTATTGATATTATTTTTATAGGTTATGCTCAAAATAATAATGTAAATAGATTTCTAATTTCTAACTCTAAAATTAGTGACATGTCTAATAATTCAATAATAGAATCCAGAGATGCAATATTTTTTGAAGATATTTCCCCTATGAGACTGGAATATCAAAACAGATAATTCCTGATATTTTGGAAAATCTTTTTGTTAGTTCATGTACATCTAAAAGTAATGAATTAAAACCTCAAGTAAAATTAAGGAGGAGTAAGAGAGTTAGGATAGAAATAAACTTTTGAGATGACTTTATACATTTTTAGTAAAAAGAGACCCTACCAATTATAAGGAAGCTATATCATCTTCAGATGCTCTTTTTTGGAAAGAAGTCATTAATAGTGAAATGGTGTCTATTTTACAAAACAAGACTAGGGAATTAGTTGACTTATCTTCTGGAAATAAAGCAATTGGGTATAAATGGATATTTAAAAAAAATTTGAAGCCTAATGGAAGTATAAATATAGGGTTACATGGGTGGCTAAACGATTCACACAAAAGAAATGGATTAATTATTTTAATACATATTCACCAGTGATTAGTATCACTACAATTAGAATCCTAGTAGCCTTAGCATATATTCATAAATTAGTGATTCATCAAATGATGTAAAACAGCCTTCTTGAATGGAAATTTAGAAGATGAAATATCTATGGATCAACCTGAAGGCTTTCTGGCAAAAGGACAAGAACATAAGATATGTAAATTAATAAAATCTTTATATGATCTTAAACAAGCACCTAAACAGTGGCATGATAAGTTTGATAAGGTAATTTTAGAGTTTGGGTTTAAGATTAATGAGAATGACAAGTGTTTATATTTTAAAGAGGATAATAATAATCATGTTATATTGTGGCTATATGTGAATGATATCCTACTCTTTGGAACAAACCTAAAGATAGTAGAGGATACTAAAAGCTATCTTTCAAGGAAAATTGATATGAAAGATTTAGGAGAAGCACATGTGATCTTAGGGATAGAATCAGAGAAATCATCTGAAAGTTTTCGTCTGAGTCAATCTTCTACCATTGGAAGGACGTTGAGAAAATTTGGGTATCATGACTCTAAACTTGTTTCTACACCTTATGATTCTAGTATACATTTAAAGAAAAATTATGGTCAACCAATTTCTCAATCGAGGTATTCACAATTGATAGGATATTTACTTTACATAGCAAATAAATCGAGACTTGATATTTTAAATGCTGTTGGAAGATTAAGTAGATATACTTAAAATCCGGGTAACGAGCATTAGACTACCTTAGATAGAGTATTCAGATATCCCAGAGGAACATTAGATTATTCATTATATTATAAAGGCTATCCATTTACTATTGAAGGATATAGTGAAGCAAAGTGGATAGCAGATAGTTTAGATGTTAAATCTACTTTGGGTTGTGTTTTTATTAAGAGGAGTTGTAATATCATGGAGTTCTAAGAAACAAACTATTAGCTCTAGAAGTACTATGGAATCAGAACTTATAGCTTTAGATACAACAAGTATAGAAATAGAATGGATTAAGAATCGTTTATCTAATTTACCTCCTTTAGATAAACCTATTCGTGCAATATCTTTGCACTGTGACAGTAGAGTTATGATTGATTTAGTAAATCAGACTCACACTAATAAGAAATTGAATAGACATATACAACTGAGATTTAAATTAATAAAGAGTCTATTGAGTAGAAATATTATATCCTTAGATTTTGTAAGATTCGAACTTAATCTAGCTGATTAGTTAACAAAGGATTATCAAGAAAAGTGATATTTAAACTCTCTAAAGAAGTGGGCCTAATGTAAGATCCAAACTTAATCTAACTGATCAGTTAACAAAAAGATTATCAAGAAAAGTGATATTTAAACTCTCTAAAGGCATGGGCCTAAGCCTAAAAAGAAATATTTACTTAGATTAGTTTGGGACTAGTTCTTTATTTGTCGATGGGGATGAGTCTAAGCCCACAAGAAAGCACCTAGGGAAGTAACCCAACCTTTGTGATTGGGAATCCCATGAAAAAGTTTCACTGGGTAATAACAATCCATTCTACGTGACTTATTTCCAGCACCTTTAATTATTTATGGAGAACATTTTAAATTATACTCCCCCAGGATGGGAAAACTCCCACAAGATATAGGTCACATATATCCTTGGAGAATTCACCTAAATGAGAGTTATCTTGAGGTCGCGAGTTTGAGAATTGGGCTGTTCTCTAGAACCTCTCACGAGAATCAAGATCAGTGTATGGCCTTTAATAGCACTAACCTGCAAACTATGTCCAAAAGTCGATATTGTGTGTGTAACATATCAAAATCTGGTTCAAAGGGTCTAGTTTAAGACTTAGTTCACTATGATCCTTTAGAAAAAGATTGTCAACACTAAGTGAGGTTCAAGTCCGAAAGACACATACACCTATTACATAGTATTAATGTTACCTATATTATTTCTTATATCTATTTTTTAAAGTTCTGAAACTTTATGAGGGATTGTTGGAAACATAATTCATTTTTAAAGTTTCAAAACTTAATCTTTTATTTTATTTTATTTTAGTGATTTTATTGGATTTAAGAATTTTACCGTTATTCTTATAATGCCATTATTTTTAAAATGAGCGGTTATTTTGAATAGATGTCTCAAAGAAGTTGAACTGTCAGTTCAACATAATCTTCAAGTCTTATAAATATAGGACATCTCTTCAGTGTTTGGCATATAAAAACTCTCTCAATATCTTCTACTCTCTATCTCTTCATATCGTTTTATCTTTATCTCTGTGATCTGGTTAACAAAGAATGGAACTGTTCATACTATCCCAATAGACGTGACTTCTGAGGAGATTGGTTGTGAGCAATCAGGGTTGAATTTTGGAGCCACTGCAATCCATTAATACCTTCGCATAGGGAAGATCAATGACTTTAGGACAACGTTTCACGTGCCTCTTCATATCTCACAGGCCAGTTAATATATATATATATATATATTACTTCACTTATAGATTATATATATATGTATCTATTGCTCATTTATAGATTTATTCTACTTAAAGATATATTAAAGATTTATATATATATATATATATATATCAAAGTTTTATTGTATTTTATCCAAAAATTTTAACACATATTTCTAAACATAATTTGTTTTTTATTCTTCTTTTATTTTGTAGTCACTATAATTTGTTTCTTATTCTTATTTTAGTTCAAAGTCACTTCTAGATTTTTAGTATATAAACATATTCTACTTTATATACATTACATTCGCATAATTTAATTTTTACGACAAAGATGAATTTAAAATGCTACTCTCATTGATTACTTAGTGATATCTGACTAGCTGATGATTCTATAATTTTGGGTAATATTGCATTGCATTTTGATGATTGAAACTATTGCGTCAAGATTGCAACAACAATTTTAGCTCGCTACAAGGAAGAGAATCGATTTATAGTTCAAACCTATCAAAGCATAGCGTAAGTGGAGGCGTTTGTGATCCTCTTTAATGATTATGGTCCGCGATATTAATACTGCTCTTTGCTGTTGATGTGCTTTTACACATTCAACCAATATACTTTACAACATCATCAAATATGCTCGTTCACGGCTGAAGAAGTAATCGAAAACAGAGGACCTAAGGTAAAACAGAGGACCTAATGTACGTATATGGAGGATTTTATAGAGTAATAGTCGTAGAAACATGTACTAATATATATAGAAGAGGAGAAATTTTTTTAGAGAGTTATGGGGAAGTTAACGAAGGCAAATGGATAGTTATTATGTAGATGGTTTAGATGAGCTCATAAAGATTATGATGGGGAGATATTAAGAGAGTTTGTAAAAAGTTAATAAATACAGATTAAGGAATGAAAAACAAAATGAATGAGACACGTGGCATGTGTGCTTTACTCTTGTATCATGTTTCATATATTAGTTATGATTACACCCACATAATTTACTATTTTACTTGTCAAAAAATATTGATTTGGAATGCTACACTCTTATTTATTACTCTTACAATATTTGGCTTCTATAATTCCTGCCAATATTACATTGCACTTTGAGGTTTGGAACTATTTTTACGTTAAGATTGCAGTTGTGCTTTCAGATCATTTTAACGAAGAGGACGTGTTTCCATTTAATACCTATCAAAGAACAGAGCAATTGGGACCTCCTCTAATGATTTGATACAAAATGACGGGTCATGTTTGTATATCCATAATGTTCTTTACTGTTGATGTACCTCTACACATTCAACTAAACATAATTTACAACATGATTAAACGTTCATCACTGATGTAGCGGCTAAAAATTGGGGACCTAAGATAAGTAAATAAAGGATTTCATGGAGTGACAGTGATGCAAGTGGGTTCTATCCAAAAGACCGATCTGTTAGATAGAGGTGCCATATGCAAATATAAGGCACTTCACAATTTCACACCAAACAATGTGGGACAAAGGTATGAACAGTCACCTTCTACTATAGGACTACTGTCTGTATCATAGAGTCACACAAACATGTACTGATTTATAAAGAGAAAAGGAAAAAATTCTAAAAGAAAGTTATAAGAAATCTAATAAGGCAAAATAGTGATTGTTATAAAATTGTTGCTCTTTTTATGGATATATATATATATAGATGTTTGTGGGGAGAGAGTTATGAAGAAGTTAAAATGACAAATGGATGGTTTAAATGAATTCATAAAGTACGTGATTAAGATTGATTGAGAGAGTTTATAAAAATTAATAAAAATAGATTGAGGAATGAAAAAATGTGAAAAAGAAGCATGGCATGTATGCTATACTCTTGAATCTTATTTTATATATATTAATGTACTCATCTATGCCATACACGGATTAGCCTTACTTTTTGCATTACTTAATAAAACATTCATAAATATTTTTTATTCAATTTATTTTTTTGCGAAGTTAATTTGAGGCTATCTTAGGCCTCATTGGTGTCAAATTTAGTCCAAAAGTGAAGTGGATGTATTTTAGTATTGATTGGAGGATGCCTTGTGTTGATTTGAGGTCATTTTGGGCCTACTTTTGTAATAACTTGAAATTTTTGTATTCGTATTTTATGTTATATTTTCAGAGTACGTGTTGTTGTGAGGTTGTTTAAGTTGAATTTGGTTGGTTGGGTTAGTGATCGAGTTAGTTTTGATCGAGGTTGGGTTAGATTTTGATCATGTTTAAGCATATAGCTCAACACTTAGAAAAAATTTTAACGTAAGGGTTATCATGTGCACGGAAACATCTTTCTCATATGCACGGGTAGTGTGCAAAGTGGCAGGTGCATGCAAAGCTCCCTTTTCAGCACACAAATGTTTGAATGTTTTGGGTGTGCACATGAAAATGGGTTTTTCTGTGCACATAGGTTGACTTAGAGTCTGGTATACACATGATGTCTTTCTCCTCATGTGCACGACGTCTATTTTCTTATACACACTATGCTTGTGTCAGGTCATGTCCGATTACTGAACAAATTTTCCTGTTTTTCCAGTATTTTGTCACTTCATCTTTCATCTTCCTTACCCCTAGCTATCCTCACACCCTTCCTAGCTTGCCTTTACTCCCTTGATCTTTTCTTTCCCTCTTCTTCTTGTATTTATGTGTGCATGTGTGTGTCTGTGGAAGCCTCCAGTCGAAAGAGAAGAGAAAGAGTTTGAAAGAAAGAGAGATCTATTGAGGTGGAAAGATAGAAAGAATAGAGAATAAGATATAATGAGTGTGTGGGCTTGGTGGTAACCCCTGAGTGATGTCTTGGTAGTGGTGGTGGTGGTTTCTTGTTGGTAGTAGTGGCGTGTGTTGTTGCTACTGTTTCTTGTTCTTTCCTTAGATTTATCTCATTCTTCTTGGTTGTGAGGTAGGTGTTTATGTGCTTGATTATGTTAGGTATAGAGTCAATGTGTCTGTGTTGTGTGTGTTGAAGGTGAATATGTAGATATGTATGTATATATATACATGTATTTTCCTAATCTATATGAAAATGGGTGTTTGATGAATGTTAATGGTAGTGCATGTTTCTAAACTTAGAAATATTATCTAATATGTATGATGGTTAGATTTGAGTAGAGGTGTGTGTTAGTTGGTTGAGGAAACTGAACCAGAGGCATTCTCTGGTTCTAACCGATGAACTAGTTGTGCACACAGAATAGTCTTAGTTGTGCACACAACAGCAATAGGGGCTTTGGGCGTGCTCACGGGAACTTGTTCTCTGTGCGCACAAGATTTATCTCTGGGTGTCGTGCGCGCTGTATCTCATCCCATTTACACACGACTATCTGGATGATTAGGTAGTGTACACAAAAGACCTTTCCAGGTGTGCACGACCTGTAACACCTATGTTTCTGATAAGTAATATTTTATTCTTAGTGCACATGGCTGTGAGTTGATGGCATAATAATGTGGTGTATTAGTTAACTCAAATGCTTGGTATATAGATTTGATTTTGGGTTTTGTTCCAATAATTAGTGAATTTTTGGACAAATGGACTTGTTTAGGTGCATGGCTCTTGTTCCAACACTTAGTGAAAGTTCAGTTGATGTGAGTTCATGCTAATTGAAGGACTGTTTAGGTTGATTTGAGTCATTTTGAGTCTTTTTGGTGTCAAATTTAGTCTAAAAACGAAGTTTTAAGTGTTAGGATTTACTTGATATGAATTTGTATTGATTGGAGGCTGCTTTCTGTTGATTTGAGATCATTTTGGGTGTATTTGAGATCAAATTTATTCCAAAAGCAATGTGTGAAGTGCTAGGATCCATTTGATATGAGTTCATGTTGATAAGAGGTTGTCTTGGTTGATTTAAGTTTATTTTGACCATTTTGATGTCAAATTTAGGATAAATGCGAAATGTTGTATATTAGTATCAATTTAAAATGAGTTGTGTTGATTAAGTACTGCCTTAGGTTTCCTCTTTAGTGGTGAACGGATGTCATCCTATGGCGAGTTACTTTCATTTGTGGTGATTAATCATCACACTTTCTTGACTTCATGAAAATGCTTGCCTCACTTCAATAGTGAATGGGTGCATTTTTTAGTGAGTTTTATGTCATTTTCGGTGAATAGTCATTATAATTTTTTTTTAACTTCACAAAATGCTTGGTTCTCGTCAGTGTTGAGTGCGGGCCATTTTGCGTTGATTAGTCACCACACTTTATTACCTCCACAAAGTTGCTTTTATCCAGTGGTGAGTTAGGATCATTTTGTCGTGATTAACCACAACATGAAATTCTTTATTTCTCTTAGTTGTGATTAAGGGTCATTTGTGATAAGTTGGCTCATTTTTTGTGATAGTTATGTGTCATCTGTAATTAGTAACCACACATTTTTAGTTATGAGTTGGTGTTATTTTGTGTCGAGTTTGTGTCATTTTGTGGTGAGTTTGGTATCATTTGTGGTAAATAATAAGGACATTTTTTTAACTTGATTTTTTAGTAGTGAATTTGTATCATTTGTGGTGAGTAATAACCATACCTCTTAACTTGGCTTTCTAGTGGTGAATTTGTGTCATTTGTAGTATGTATTAACTACACATTTTTAACTTGACCTTTTTGTACTGAGTTGACATTTATTTCGTGATGAGTTGTTATTCGTGATAAGTAGTAATCACACTTTTATAACTTGGACAAAACTGTTTAGTTTTTTAGTGATGAGTTGATATCATTTTGTGATGAGTAGTTATCACAGTTTTATTATTACTCACAATATACTAATTTTTTTGATTTTTAATTAGGGACTTTATTATATTCCAAATTTTAAAATTTTTTAAAAAAACTCTAAATATTTTTAATTTTTTTAATTAAATTTTATTATGTGTCATTTTTTAAATTAAATTTTATTTTTTTAAAATTTTTTCAAAATTTCAAATATCGCCTAGAGATTGTGCTCTACAAATATTCTCTTGTAATTTGTGTCCAACCCACGTGATATATTTAGTTTGTGCCCTAACCACGTGATGTTATATTCAAC
>QLOD02000033.1:9764011-9777376 GCA_003260245.2 Sideroxylon spinosum
GCTGCTAGCTGAATCACGAGCAACAAGATTGACGCCTCTGCGGACTCGAATCCTGAGAAGCCCAGTGATGTCCTCCATTGCAATGAAGAAAATTAATGAGAATGAAGACGAAGACAAAGAATAAATCAACAAAAGGAGCGACAGTCTTTCTCGGACTTGGACGTACGAAGGAGGTCCACTTGCTCTGCTTTACAGCTCCACCCACAATCACAAACGAAGGGCGGTGTATTTTTTATTTTATTTTTTTTATTATTATTTTATTTTTTTTTGGTAAAATAGTAGAAAGTATTGCAACCGGTGGAAACCAGGGGGCGGTAGATGAGGGACGAAAGTATACGTATATATATATTTTTTAAATGTTTTGCTTATTTTTCTATATTTGGTTTTTGAATTAGAAGGAAATTTTAACTAAAAATTACGAAAAATTAACATTCTCGTATAAAGAAAAATAAGAATTTAGTTATTTTATTTATATTATTCTTTTTGATATTAAAAAAATTGTGAATGCACCATGGTATCTTTTATTTTCTTATTATCATAGTAGAGAGCCTAATTTATTTTTCCTTAATCCTTTTTCAATAATAAGATCCAAAACTATTTATGTAATTATGGGAGAATTAAAATAAAATGAGATAAAAAAATTATTCTTAGAGAATTTCAGAATTTTTTGACATTTTATTGTACACCAAATAGACTATATAAAATATATTTAGAGTAATAAAAGTAAAATAAAATAAAAATATTTTAAAAATTTTTTAAATATTTTTTATTATTTTTTTAAAATTTTTTACCATTTCAAAGGGAAAAAAAAAAACAAAACGGAAGATAGGACAGATGAAGACAGGCATAGGCACGTTGGACCTCAGTCGAATCTGCGAAAGAGAGGGGCTGCTGTCGCCCAACTGCGGCGGCTAAAGTAGCGCCTAATACGGCGCCGTTCAGAGAAAGAGACAATCAGATATACCACGTTTAAATGGCAACTCGTCGTTTCAGCGTTTGATAACGTTTTTACTTTTTGTTCTTCTGTTTTTGTTTTTAAAATTTAGTAAACTAATAACAAAAACTTATTTGTTAAATTTATTTAATTTTTATTCAAAAAAACGAAAACTTAGACAGAAAAATAGAAATAAAAAAAATATTTTCACTCTATTTTTTTATTGTAAATATTTTTATAAATTTTATTTCTTTATCCATTTTTGTTTTGTCATATTAAAATAAATTACATTATTTTAATATATTATTAAACTAAAATTATTTTTAATAAATAATATAATATAATTAAATAAATTATCTAAATAAATATGTACTATATTTTATTAATTTATTTTTAATAAATAATTAAATTAATTAATTATAAATTAAAAATTAATTAATCTGAAATATTAATTATTAATTATTTTTAATAAAAAATTATAATTTAATACAATAATTAATTTAATTTAATTAATATAAAATATATTGTGTAAAATAATTTTGATAAATATAATTTAATTTAACTATAATATTTTATTAAAATAATTTAATAAAGTATATTTATTTAATTTAGTTAATTTAATTTAATAATTAATTTTATTAACATAAAACATGTTTTATTAAATTAATTAATTTAATTTAGTAGTGAATATAATCAACATAAAATATATTTTGTTAAATAATTTTTAAAAAATAATAAAATTAAATTAATTTATTAATTTAATTAATTTAACTAATGTTGAATATATTTTATTAAATTATTTTTAATAAATATCATAATTGTATTACTAATTAAATTAAATTTAATAATTAATTTAATTTAGTTATTTATAACTAATATTAAATTATTTTTAATAAATATCATAATTGAATTATTTAAATTATTATGAAATATATTTTAGTAAATATTATAATTAATTTATAATTAATGTATTTTGGATTAAATGATATAGTAATTATATTTTATTCAATTTTTAAATAAATAATATAATTAAATTAATATGAAATATATTTTTAAAATTCTATTAAATTTTTAGAAACTAATAAAATTAAATATTTTACGAAAATAAAAAATTAATAATTATAAAAAAACTGTATTTTCAAACACAGTTTCAATTTTATTTTAGAAAAAATAAACAGTAACAGAAAACACAAAATAGTAAACGGAAACAGAAAAAAATAACAGAAAAATGATAGCGTTGTCAAACGGACCCCGAGTTTCACTTTCAATTATCATTTCTTTTTCCTTTTGTTTTTTTTAAGAGACTTTCAAATCTCTTTCTTCCTCTATTTTCTTTATTTTTACTTTAAGATGGGTAGCGCTGCACATTTACAAAAAAAAAAAAAAAAATCTAAATAATATAAATTAATCTATCACTAAAAATAATAATTTCATAAAATATTTTTTTATTACAACTCTACCATTTAAGGGCCCGTTTAGTGTAAAATAAAGCGTCGAAAAATTCTGAAAATCTCTAAAAGCAATTCACTTTTTATCTCACGGTACAAATTCGAACCTTTTGTCTTAATTTTTGTTATATCAAACGCCCCTTAAAATTTTTCTACAACACAGTCATTTTTTAATGATATCTAATTTAATTACACCTCCAGTGAGCACATCATTATAATTTTTTATTTTATTTTATGCTCCAAGTCATTTTTTAACGACATTAAAGTACCATTTTAAAGTTTAATATTTAGTAATTTTTGATAATTTTTTATTAAAATATGGGAGCTAAAATTTTTTATTGTTTGGTAAAAACAAGTAACCATTTTAAGTAACTTTTTGCAACTTTCAAGTGTTTGGTAAAAAAGTTTTTGTAATATTTGAGTTAACAACCACCTAAAATGATCATTATAACTCCTAAGTCATAATTTGGATTGTACAAGACCTGTCCTCTGAGGAATATCAAAAAAACAGGTGAGTTATTTCAATGTTGTTCAGAAGGTTGTCATTTGAGGCAAGTTCTTGCTATTGAGTAGAAGAGTGGTAAAAGCTTGGTATTTTGTCAAACACCTAAATCACAATTTTTGGTAAATTTCTTATAGATTTTTGCCCCACCAAACTTTAAAAAGTTAGTAGCTTACTTTCTACTTACTAGCTTTTGGGATTTTGTTTTTTAAATAATTAAATTTACTCTCTCACATTTTAAATTTCTTTTAAATTTTGAAGAACACAAATGTCAAATTAACAAAAAGTGGAAAAGTTAATTGTTAAAACACAAAAAATTAAATAAATAAATTTTTAGTTACCTAGTAGTGATACAAAAAAATAGTTTTTTTCTTCCCAAACTTAGCCTAAGGATTTGTTTGCGAAAATAAATTAAATTTCTTATATATTTTTTTCATTTTAGTTTATTTTCATTTTATATATTTTTTCATTAAATTTTGATTTTTTATTTGATAATTTTTTAAGCGTTATTCACATATATCAAAAGATTTCTCAATTAATGTAGTTTCTGCAGTAGCAACAACAACAACAACAACAACAGTTAGGTCCTTAAGAGAATATGTAAAGTGGGGTGCAATACTAGCATCAACAAAAGGGACACCTAGTATGAACAGAAGGCTGGTAGGTTATTTGTTGTGTTGACATAAGGCAGAGTTTATGCTATGGCATAAACACGAGACGCAAGTAGAGCCTATGGTCATTAGAGATGTTTTTCTTATTTATGATTCTAGTAATATAGTACTCATCGATACACAAATATCACAATTTTTCATAACTATATCCTTTGCTTCTATATTGAAATTAGATTGGCATCAGTTGGTCTCACCTTTGTGTTAAAACATAGATTATAGGTTTGTCTTCATTGACCAGAGTTATAAGAGTTGTAAGTTGATCATTAAGGATATAGTAGATGGTCGGGAGTATCATTTAGTATTTGACTGGATTATGCTAGATATTAGGAGTATCAGTATTGTACATGGTTGTGATAGATTACTCTAAGTGTAAGATAACTTTTTTTTTACCCTAGAGGGCAACAGGAATCAGTTATTTGCAGATTGTCATAGGTTTTGAGTCTTGCCATCCTTAGATATTCGTGATTCTAAAATGCTACATAATTTACATCCATTAGTTTCATCAATATCACTAAGCCCACTTACTGGCAACAACAATAATAATAATAATATAAGTAAAGTTTTACACTTATTTATTAGTAATAGGGTAAAAGCATGTATAGTGTGTGATAACAATTTTCTTTTTAAATTCTTTTTTTCTTCTAAATTCTTACCCAGTATTTTTTATTCCTACAAATTAATTATAAGATAAGAAATTAGAAAGAGAAGGTAGTAAAAGTTAAGAGGAGTTTCACCCAAAAAAAGTATGAAATTGATTATCCATTATATTAGTACTAATATATATAAATATATATGATAAGGTACATATATGTTTGAAAATATATATATCTATTAGTATTTGGGTTAACTTATACATACCTCAACTAATGCTCGGGGCTTTGGAGTTAATGACCAAATAAGCTCTCTAATAACCCTAAAAAGACTCGAATTAATGACTAATAGAGAACAAATTTAAGATTTTATCAGTTAACCTACCACTCAGAGTTTATATATATATAATTTTTCTTTTATAATTATCAAGTAAATGTGATTTAATTTGACAACCAATACTAATAGCTTATTTGGCTTTGAACCTAAATTGTGAATCTTTGTGAATAAAAGAAAAAACAAATTATATTGGTTAGTTTTATAATCAATATTAATTAAATTTTCAAGTAATAAAAAAAATACAAGATAACATATTTTAATGCAAGTTATATTAAATAATTATATTAATATGTATTTAATCATGAAATTTTTAGATATTTATGGTTCAAAATTTATGTATGAAATTATAGGATTTGTAGGTTTTTTATGATTTTTATGAGGACAAATTTGTTCAAAAATAGTTTTCAATATTAAATAATTTAAATTCTCAGGGATTTATGATTTTTATGAGGATATTTTTGGTTAAAAATATATATGTATTAAATCATGGGGAACTTTAGACATTTTTGAATAAATATTTTCTCATAAAAATCATAAATGCATAAAAAATATTTTTCAAATATTCATATATTTATGATTTTTATGTTGATATTTTTGGTTAAAAACTATTTACGTATTAAATTATAGGATTTGTAGTTTTGTTTTTTATAAATTCTGATACTAATATGCATTAAATCATGAAAGTTATAGATATTTATGATTTTTATGTCAATATTTTCGGTTAAAAAATTCGTGTTAGATTTCAGGTTTCTAGATTTTTTATAATTTTTTTGGGACATTTTTGTCGAAAAACTTAGTTATTAAATCATAAATTTTTTAGGTATTTATAATTTTGTGAAGACATTTTTATCCAAAATTTTTTTTCAATTTTATATAGCAAAAGATATTTTTGGTTCAAAAATCTTTATCTATTTAAATTATAAGGTTATGTAGGGTTTTTTTTTTTATGATTTTAATATCAATATGCATTAAATCATGAAGTTTTTAGGCATTTATAACTTGTATGTGGATATTGTTCGTGAAAAAAATTTATGTATTAAATTATAAGGTTTGTGGGTTTTTTTTATGATTTTTACGAGACTTTGGAGAAATTTTTGTCCAAAATATTTTTCAATACATTAAATCATTTAAAAAATTTTATATATTAAAGTATAAGGTTTGTATCTTTTTTTATGATTTTTATGAGTACATTGTTTTAGTCAAAATAATTATGTATTAAAACACAGGATCTTTTTAGATAATTATAACTCTTATGAGAACATTTTTTTCCCAAAAAATATTTTTTAAATATTCATCCTTTTATTATGTAGAAGTAAGATTATTTAAGGTCTATTTGATAATACTGTTGTTTTTTTTTTTATGTTTATTTGTTAATATTTTTTATTTTTGTCTTCTATTATCATTTTTTAGCTGGAATAAAAACTATAACTGTGTCAAAAAAATTGAATTTTGTTTATAATTATTGAATTCATAAAATATTTAATTTTATTAGTTTCTAATACCTTAATAGAATTTAAAAATATATTTTATATTAATTTAATTTAACTATATTATTTATTTAAAATAATTCAATAAAATATAATTTTTTTATATCATTTAATTCGACAAATATAAAATATCTTAATTATAATTTAATTATATTATTTATTAAAAAATAGTTCATAGTAATTTAAATAAATTATTTATGATATTTATTAAAAATAATTTAATAAAATATATTTAATATTAGTTAAAAATAATTAAATTGATTTAATTCTTAAATTTAATTCATTTAATTATTTAATCAAATATATTCAATATTAGTTGAATTAATTAAATTAAATTTATTATTAAATTTAAGTTAAATTATTTAGTTTAATTTAATTTTATTATTCATTAAAAATAATTTAACAAAATATATTTCTTATTAATTAGATTACAATAATTAGTAAATTAAATTAATATACTTAATAAAATATATTTTTATTAATTAAACTAAATTAATTATCGAATAAAATTAATTTTTTTATTTACTAAAATAATTTAATAATAAATATTTCATATTAATTAAATTTAATTAATTATTAATTTACTTTAATTATTTCTTAAAAATAAATTAGCAAAATATAATACTATTAATTTTGATAATTTATTTAATTAAATTTTTTATTCTTTAAAAATAATTTTAGTTTAAAAAAATATTTGAATAAAATAATTTATTTTAATATGATGCAACAAAAATGAATAAAGTTTTAAAATTGATAAAAATATTTACAACCAGAAAAAAAGAGTAAAAACATATTTTTTGGTTTACGTTTTTTCTATTTAAGTTTTCATTTTTGAAAAAAAAAATAAAAAATTTAACAAACACATTTCTGTTACCAATTTACAAAAATTTTGAAGTATAGATAGAAAAACAGAAAACTAAAACATTACCAAATAGGGCATTATGATGTCATTTTTGTTCAAAAAATTTATGTATTAAATGATAGGGTTGTTTAGGTATTTATAATTTTATGAGGTTATTTTTATACAAAATTACTTTTCAATTATTCATGCTTTATGTATTAAATTATATAGTTTTTTTAGGTATTTATAGCTGTTATAAGAATTTTTCGTCTAAATTTTTTTTTTCAAATATTTACGTTTTTATTATAGGGTGAGCCTATTTGCACTCCACAAATAACCTCTTATACTCCACCTTATTAGTTTACTAATTAAAATTACACTATTACCTATACCTTTTTCACTTATATTTTATATACATATAATGTTATGAAAGATCTTCTACAAAAATTCAATTCATGACATAATTACAATGTTATAAATACTTTAGTTTACAATAATTATTGTGTTATAAATACCTTATTTTATAATATAAATTATTTTTAAAAGTATATACGAAAGGCAACCTATTAATTTTTCTTAGATATTTTGATAAGAGGACAGTTAATTAAAATTCTTTTTTTTTTTTAAATTCACTTATTCAAATTAATTAGCTTACTATGATAAAAAAATTTAATTTTAATTTTTTTAAAAATATTTGTGTGTATAAAAAATTCACATTAGATTTTCAAAGGAAAAATACATATGGTTTGTTTGCTAAACATATATGTATGCTTAAAAGTTAATTTTTTGGTTCTTCGATTTTACTAGTTAGATATTTTTTGGTAGTTTTATTTTTTTGCTGTACATAAATAGTGAGGAAAAAAAATCAATAATCCTATTTTAAATTTAGGATTAGTGAAAAAAGTTAATAGAGGTAAAGAACAATTAAAAATTTAAATTTACACGTTATCTTATTTTCATATTCGTAGATTTTATGTAAGAAAAAAAATATTTTAGAAGATTAAAATAAATTTTATTTTTTTAATATTTTTAGCAATTATATAAAAACGAATTTTAATTTATTTTATAGCTTAATATTTTGTTTCAATTTATCTAAAAAAATTTCCATTTATTTTATCATCTTGATAGATGTTTATTTATTTATTTATAAATCTTTCATAATTTATTTATTTTAATATTTATCACATTTACTTCTTTTTCTTACTTTTTTATTTCAGCACACTATTTTTAAAATATATTAGTAGATTATAAGAAATGAAAGGAATGTATAGAATCTTATAAAATGATTTGAGAATGACAATAAAAGTTGAAATTTCAAAAGTTTATAACAAAAAGGATGAAAGAAATTAACTTTTTTGTTTGATTAAATTATGAAATATTGACTCAAGGTTTATAAACTTAGTTTTATAATTGATTTTGATGATAACAAATATTAAATTAAATTTTTACATTAATTTTTAAAGACATTGTATGAAATATTACAATTAATTTTAATTTGATAGATTCAAGAGTAGTATGCTTGGAAGAGATTGATAGTACTGTTGAGGTATTTTTATATAATTTGGATGAAGAAATAAAAGAATTTCAAAGTTTGGAGTATTAAAAACTAAAGAAAGACGAAGACTTGTATTAGAAAGTTAACTCGGATGAGTAGAGAAATCAGATACATTTTAGTATATTGATGATATTGAAAGATCTAATGGTTCAATTTTCATAAAATTTTAATATAGTAAACTAGACTTCCATATCTAAAACTTTACCGGAGGAAAATTTTTATGGATCTGAAGTTAAGATGTCCAAAAATGAGTTGGAATATTAGTCATTACAGAAGAGAGTTTAATTTTGAATTCTAGAGCTAATCTTAGTTTTTGAGACACAATTCATAATCTATAGCTTTAAAAATTCTGATTTTTGGTGTGTGAAAAGAATACTTATAAAATTTCAAATTTTATAGTAAGTTTCATTAAATTATAAAAGCATCATTATAAAACAGTAGCCGTAATTCAAAACACAGATTTAGAATATCAGAAAAAGTTATCTGAAACTAGCCTTGGTTTAAAAGTTATATCTGAAGAGTTAACCATCAGATGAAACTTAAATTTGGCTAGAATATAGTTGATTTATAAATTTACAAAGTCATTATTCAGAGTCAATATCCGATATGAATGTTATGAGGACAAAAAAGGGGTCACAAATATGTCTTAGAAAATTTGAATCTGAAAGGCAGTATTGGAAGTACGGAAATTCAAAACTTTTCAAGGGCAAAGGTATATTTTCACTTAGTAATGGCCACTTGGAGATTTTTACCTATTAATAAAGTCTCAAGCTTAGATTCAAGGAGAAGAAGAAGTTAAGAAAGAAGTGCTTACAAAGAGATACAAGAAAGTTCATAACTTTACAAACATAGAGTGATTTCTTCCTACACTTATGTTTCATCTTTTATACTCAATTTGTCGGAGTTTTTTTTTTTTTTTTTTTGTGATTTGGTTGAGTGTTAAACTCATCATTATTATTGTAAGAGAGGAAATTTTATAAACCTCTCAATTTTTGAGAGTTGGGTGAGGTCTTATTGGTTTCAGTTTAGGTGTTAGAACCAAGATAAGGAATATTCTTTGAGAGAGACTTATGGAGTGATTTAGGAATAGAATCCATGATGTGAGTGATTTGGAGATAAAATCACTTGGGAAAGATTTTTTAGTACATTGGGAAGCTAGTGTGTAACATGTTTTTCAAAGATTAGTGAATAAATCTCAAGAAAAGTCTTGAGGAGTAGACGTAAGCAATATTGAAGCTAAACCACTGTAAATCGATTGTGTTTGTTTCTCTTCACCTTTCTTTATATTTATTACAAACAGTAGCACTAACTTCATTCATAAATATTGAATATTGGTTTTTGTACATTCTATTTTTTTTATTATCCTTTTCATCTTAACATATTTATTTTAAGAGTTGAAAGTTTTACTATTAAATTTTTTAGGTTACCCTATTCACCCCTGCTAGTGTTATTATTTGGGACAACATGAAATAAAATAAAATAAAATTTATTTTTATATGCTTGTTGAAAATAAAAATATAGATATAAATAAAATTTATTTTAGTATTTAAAAAGATTTATTATTCTTTTATTGTTCTAAGGGTATTTATTCAAATTTATGAAAAGTTTATTTATTAATGGCATTATGTCACTTCAAATTATGCATAAGAATGGCTAGCAAATGTAAGATAGTTTTGTAATTTCACTTAAAAAGTAAAGTAAAGTGTGAAAAATTATTTATGTTGTGGAGATAGACTTACCATTTATTATACAATGGTAACATATTTTATGATTTTTAGAGGACATTATTGTCCAAAAAAAGTTATGTATTAAATCATAGGATTTATGAGGACATTTTGTCCAAAACATATTTCTCGAAATATTCATCCTTTTATAAGTAATTAACGTAATATGTTTTTTATTTAAAAAATATGCATTGAATTATGACGTTTGTTGGTTTCTTTTTATGTTTAATACTAATATGTACTCATGAAATTTTTTGGTGTTTATCATTTTTACATATTTTTCGTTAAAAAAATGTATTAAATTATAAGATTCGTAGGTTTTTGTGATTTTTATGGGAACATTTTTGTCCAAGAAAAGTTTTTAACATATTAAATCATTGAAAAACAATATTATTAAGGTTTGTAGGTTTTTTTTTAATAATTTTTATGAGGACATTTTTGTCCAAAACATATTTTTTAAATATTCATGGTTTTATATATTAAGAAGATAAAGATAATATGGATTAATCCCATAATATAACTTGTAAGCCTAACGTGAAATTTTAGTAAATGAATAGGTAAAAAATGTAATTTAAAAGACGTTTACTTTGAAGTTTGGGTTGTCATCAAAGAAGTACAGAAGTAACAAATCTTCGCACAAATCTAAAATTAGAGAGTAACAGTTATTCCTAGGTACGAAGGGAGGCATAGTAAACAATAAAATTTACACTTTTATTACCCTACACACTCTCTATGCATTTTGTAGATTACACTAATTACCCTTGAAGTTTAATAAAAATATATAAAGTATTTATATGAATGCTAAAGTTGTAATTACTATCTCTACCTTTTATTCTGTTGCAAATTCCTTAATAGTATTGACAAGTAGTTAGAAATGTTATTATAATAATAATAATAATAATAATAATAATAATAATAATAATAATAATAATAATCCTATAAATACCCTTTAACCAAATAAGATAAATTGCATTGATTATTCTTGCTGATTAACGAAAATATACAATGTACTCGTGTGTTTTTTTAAATTACATTGATTATACTTATTTTTTAAAATTTATTACAATCAAAAAGAATATTAGTATGCCATTAGGAGCCGGACTTGTTTGACTCGGATTGAATCCAATAATATTAGACTAGATCCATCCAATTAAATACATAACCTAATATATCTAGATCCGTTATATTTAAAAACTAATAAATTTAGATCTAGATGATACGTTAGACTCATTATTTTTAAAAATAAAAAATAAAAATCTAAAAATTATTTAAAAATAAAAATAAATTAAAAAATAAGTCCTTAATTGTCACATAAATGGACAACTGAAAAATGGAGACTGAATTCTGCCACGTTGTTTTCCACATATTATCAGGGTGGGCTATAATGAAGTTGGAGCAGCCCGGCTAATAGATTGTTTGCGTTCGATAGTTTGGGCTTCATCTGAACTTTGAGGTGCTGCTTTAAAGGAAATTTTAGAGTACGGTTTTGGGTCAAAATCCATCGATTGATCGATCACCTGAAAAGCCTCTCTTAACTCCTCAGTGAATCCCTCTTTTTATGACGTAGAGGCCGCCGTACGATTTTCTCTTTCTGTTTCTTATGCTTAACTAGTTGTTTATTGTCGTTTGGTACCATCGGCCAGACTCAATAACACAGATACCCTTTTTGATTTACTTCCAAAGTGGTCTCTGAATTTTAAAATTCCACGTGGCATTTGTTTCAGCTTTTCATTTTTTATTATATATATATATATATATGAAAATAATATATTTTAAATAAAACATATCTTTTATTTTTATAAATCGATAAATTAAAAAAATTATATTTCAAAATAGGTTGTATCCATTTGGTATATACAGATCTGAATTGAATCTCAATGATCTGATCTGTTTTTTTTTTTTTTAAATATGAATCTCATTATAATTGAATTTGGATCAGGGTTAAATCTAACAAATTTGATCCAGATCCATTCCATTAATAGATCTAATTATGAATATCGACACATGTTACTTATGTTACTGCAAAAATTAAATAAATAAATAATTATAATATCATAAATACTTCCTGTACAAAAAGAATTGAAAAAGGTAAATTTCACCTACGATTTCAGACATAAAATGCAAATTTAACTTTTTACAACGTAAAGCATTGGCCTTGTGGTCAAGACATGGGGGCGTAAGGGTGTGCTCCCTCCAAGTTATCAAGTATGAAGCCATTTAGGCGCTATCAATTCCTTTCGGCCAGCTTGGTAGACATTGTTTATACTCACCCAATCTTTGAGCCTCATGGGGGTGATTTATGAGCTTAAGATTTACTCATTACTGAATGTTTATTGTGGAAGTAAAGGATGATAAATTTTACTAGGCTAATTACTATCATTCATTACATAATTTGGGAGTAAAGGAAGGTAAATTGTTACTTTGGGAAGGAAATTTTACATTTTTTTATTACTCTTGTAAAATATTTTTTTATATTTTTTATAAAATCCTAGACAACGTTCTCCTATAAACAATAAATATTATAAAATAATAATTTATTTAGTTAAATTAGAATTAATTAATTATTAAATTATTTTATCAAATTAATACTTAATAAAAAATAATTTATTTTAACAATTACTTATTAAAATAATTCTCATAAATAATAATTTACTACAGATTGTATTAATATAATTTATTAAAATTACTGATTTATAAATAAACTAAAATTATTTGTTCTGTTAAATTATTTTGTAAAAATAAAAATAATTTTTTATTAATCTACAATAAAATTATTTTTGAACTAATATTTTTATTTAAAATTATATTTAATAATATATATTTTATTAAAATTAATTATTATTAATAACCATCATTATGATAATTTATTTTATTATAATATTTTACTAAGATTAAATATTAACCTTTACCCTTTTATAATTTTTAACATTCTATACACTATGTAATTATTGATGTTGCGAAGCCTTAGGGAGATTTATCATAATAATAATAATAATAATAATAATAATAATAATAGTAATAATAATAATAAAGGGTTTCTTATGATCTTTAACAAATTCTGATATTATATAAGTTTAAAAATCACAGTAGTATTTTCTGTATTTTTATCAATTCTTATGGATAGTCAATATAGTTTATTCTTAATAAAATAGCAACTAATTATTCTCATAATCGGCTCTTAGTCTCGTATTAGACACAAAATTCATTTTAATTATTCCTTATATTACATCTAATTAAATAGTAGAGATAAATTTTTACACTTGCGATCACTCAAAA
>QLOD02000033.1:9853142-9901429 GCA_003260245.2 Sideroxylon spinosum
ACGCCGGAATCACCTATTAGAAGTACCTTGAAAGAGTAATCATAACTACAGTTGCCGTTTTTCCCTCCTTTTCCCCACGCTGATGATGACGATGAATCCATCGTTGTACCGTTCATTCAACCATATATATATATACACAAATGATTCGTACGTATAGTAACACTTTTTACCCGCAGAAGAAAGAGAAAGTAGAAAGCAAGGGAGATGCGAAACTCCGCGTGGAGTTGGCGGGGATTGCCCCGTGTCTCTTTCTTTTCAGGGCTTTGCAACGGGGACAACTTATAAACCCTGTTTGGCAAAATCTTACAAGTTAGCTTTTTCTTTAAGTATTTTTTATCTTTCCATTTAAAATTTTGTTCTATTTTTTTGATCCGTTTAGAATTCTAAATCCTTGTGATTTTTAAAAGATTTTAAAAGTTTTTAGTTTTCTTTAATCAAATCTCAATCATGGACGGAGAGAAAGGACGACCAGTGAGATAATTACTTCTATTGATTTGAAAAATTACACAAAAATTTTATTAATTTTATTCTCATTTACTAGTAAATTTTACTTTTGTTTCACTATTATTGAACTTTTGCCCAGCTGTTTTTATATTTTTCTTTTATTTATTTTAAAAATATAATTTTATCTCCACTTATTACAAATTCTACACCCATCTCTAATTTCAATATCAATTTTTGATATTTTTTAAATTTTTTCTGAACTTCAAATGCCTCCGATTATTTAAAAAGTTTTTTATTTTTATTTAAAATTAAATTAAATTTTTCAAAGACAAAAATTAAATTTAAAAGATTTAAGGGAAAGACCAAAAAAAAAAACTACTTGCCTTCCATTTACCAAACAGTCCCTAAAAAAATGTTCAACGTGCCTGCATTCCATTTTGAGGCTCCGGAATTGGGGGCCATCAGACGACGGCCCTTCTTTGAGAAAACGACGTTGAGCCGTTTCGTTTTCGGCCCTCTTCGTTTGGCGCCTTGTGAATAAATTGTTTGAACATCGGCACTTGGCTAATCCACCTCTAATATTTCTCTCTCTCTCTCTCTCTCTCTTTTTTTTTTTTTTTTTGTTTTTTTTTTTTTGACTTTCAAATAGCTCAGATTTTATTTAATATATTAGATAATATATTTAACATTGAATTTTAATTTTAAATTAATATATATTTTTTAACAATTTTGACACGTGTTATCCAATTTTGTTTGACATTATCAAGGTAAGATTAATATCTTCAATAAGAGTATTATAAGTGAGACAAGTGTCAACCATAACAGTCCTTCGATGGGGACACCATCAAGTATAGGCATGTAGGGTTTCTCATCCTCCACTCTGTCGCCTGGTTTGTCAAGTATAAGGTTCAATTGGTTTCCATTTGGAGTTGAATAAAATATCAAAAATTCCTATAAATTTTTATATATTGTATAAAATACGGAACTGTAATTTTATTAATTTATACTAATTTTTTACCATTTTAAATACACCCTAATCCCATAATATATATATGTGTGTATGTATATGTATCAAATACATAAAATCCGTTTGGGAAACAAGTTAGTTTTTTTAATTCTTTAGTTTTTTTTTTTTTGAAATTATTAAATTTATCTCTTAAATTTGAAAAAAAATATTTAAACCATAAAAGATAAAAAATTTATTAATAAAAATTAAAAAAATTAACTACTAAAAATCTGTCTTTTTCTTTTTCTTAAGCATCAAAAAAATTAATTTTTTTTTTCCCTAAACTAAAGCTTAGTTGGATATTCGAAAAGTAATGTCAGCGTTGGCTATTTTTTTTAAATTAAAATTATCATGCTAATTATTTTGTGGTTTGACTATTTAACATTTATTTTATGTTATAACTAAAAAATAAATAAATAAATAAAACAACCAGTTCAATGTGTCCACCTCAAACTCCACCCCTCAAATACCCCATTAATTAGGGTTTTACATGTACAAGAGCTTTAGAATTCTTACTTGGGTTTTGGCCAAAATTAGAACTTCCTCTAGTGGCTCCACACTCTTATCTTTTGCTTTTAGTCGTCGCGCTCTCCACGATTTTTCTTGTCCGTGCTTATACATTATAAGCGTGTAATATTTAGAGTTGTATAAATTTATATAAAATTATAAAAATTAATATTTTTTATTTTATGTAATAAATAAAAAATTTTAATTTTAAAATTTCGTAATTCGTATTGATAAAGATTTAATGAGTTTTGTAGCCATAATAATAATTAAAAAGGTAAATAATATTTTGTGTTCTTATATACATTTTTTATATTAATTTTATTAATATCCGAAATTTTATTTATAATAATAAAATTCTATCCCACGTAATGTATTACAGTTTAAATCTTTTTAAAAATTTTAAATATTTTATATTAACTAACCTCGTATCAATTTTTCTTAAAAAAAAAAGTTAAAATATCCATTTTCTTTTATGATTATTATACTTATTTCCACAAAAGTTATCCCCGACGTAAAATTTTGTATACTTACTCAGTTCATGGGTTTCACGGTTCACAATCTGAAATTTACTTTTTACAACAACAATAATAATAATAATAATAATAATAATAATAATAATAATAAGTAAATAAAATAAAATGAAAGCTTTAATAATAATAATAATAATAATAAGTAAATAAAATAAAATAAAAACTCTTAACCTTTTTTGGTATCGGAGAATAAATTGAAGCTTTCATGAAAATAATTGACATGAGCTTGGAATTGTCTAATATACATATAATTCAACAATATCCATCTATAATATATTTCTTAAATATTTTGTATTTGTATCATGTTATAGTATTTTCTTTTTTTCATTCTAAGAATTACATTATAATTTGTTAAATTTTTTTATTAAAGTAATTCTATATTAATAAATTATTATTTCCTATAATAGTATTTTAAATTTATATATTATATTTATATAAGTTAATAGTTAATTACATTTAAAATATATATATATAATAAGTTAAGATTATCTTTTATGATTTTTCAAAAAAAAAATTTATTTAAAAAAAAGTATTATCTTATAATACAAAAGTTTCTCAATATATTATTATTCATGAATAACTTAAATTCTGTATAATAACAGATGTTTAAACTTCTTTCTTTACAAATAAATAAGTTTTAAAATATACATATATATAACTTATTTAGGTGTCATTTTGAAATGATGATTAGATATTTGTGATTGATTTGTTATAAAGTTGTTAAACATTATAAAAAATGACACGTGTCAAAATTTTAGTAGAAATCTTAAAAAGTTTTAAAGTTTTGAAAAATTTTGTGATACAAATGCCAGTACAACTTTTAAAAAAATTTGACAAAACTATTAGAACCTGTTCTAACAAATTTTGCAAAAGTTTTTAAAAAAATTTAAACTTTTAAAATTTAAAAAATATAAAACTTTTTTGAAGTTTTTTAATTATTTTAGTTTATTTGATGTTAATAAACGAGTGTAACCTCAACAGCATCCAGGTCGGCTCACCACCCCAAAATTTTCACGCTCTAATAATTATAATAATGCTAAAGACTTAAAGTGGGGATGATGCATTCCATGCAAGAGAGGGCAAGACCTAGCAGCGACACGTAGTGCTCAAGCGCCCACGTAATTGCCGCTCGTTTGACTGATTGAAAAGTTGACCCAAAAAAAATACAATAAATATATAAAACTTTAATGTGAAAATAATATATGGTAAAATTTGATTAGAAAAAAATATATAAATTGATAAGTTTTAATTAGTTTTGTCCAACCAAACATCCCTTCAATGAGTCAATAATTCGATTTTCACAACAATTAGATTTTGAATCTAATTAATTAAAATTATTTATGTTCTCAATTTATAATTTTAGTTTGTACATTTTTTATTATTATGTCAACTAATCAAAATTATACTTATATATTAATGTCTATCCTAAAATATATTTATGGAAACATTAATTTTTAATTTCATATTTTTGTATAAATTTATTATATATCAGACGTCAGTGTACATGCAATGCGTATGAATTTTTTTTGTATTGATAATCAATAAAAATATTTTAGCTTAACAAATTACAAATATTTACTCAATTTTCTATTAATTTTTATTTTTATATATGTTTTACATGTTTGTGCAGACGCGATACATTAAAGTTTTTATTTTAAAAATATGTGTTTGTCATTAATTAATTTGTTAATTATAAAAAAATAAAAGTAATTCAAGTAGTAAATAATAAGTAGTTAAGATTATTTAAGAAAATAGTACATAATTGAGGAGAATTTAAACAAAATTAAAAAAAATAGTAGGTAGTTAAAGAACACTTAAGAAAGATAAAAATAAATAAATAGGTGAAATTACTAAATTATGTAAAAGTTATAAAGAAATTATTTTTTAATTCTATTATAGTGGAAGTAGTTATAGGAAGTTAAATATATTATGGGAAAGAAAGAAAACGGGGGTTTACCCAAAAAAATAAGTTCACCAAATCTATGGATTTGTCCTATAATAGTATACATATAAATAATTATTTAATTCAATTTTTTAATTTTGCAAATAACCAAAAAAAAAAAAAAAAAAACTAGAATCTATATTTAGAACTAAAAAGATAATCAATAATTGAAATTTTGATTCGTTCCAGTTCAATGTTGTCCACCACCCTCAATATAGTGTATGGTTAATTAAATTTTACAAATCTAGATGAAAAGTAATATATTTGAGTTGAAGATTTAAGTAAATTAAGTTAATAGCTAGTTGGATTTTAGATTTTTTTTTTTTTTTTCAAACTTAAGTGAATTATATAACAAGCTTCCCACACAATAGGTTGAAAGAACACAGCATACAATACAAAGTCTAGGCATAATATTGGGTGGGGGAAGAGATGGAGAGAGGGGGGAAGTAAAACATAAACTTTATTAGTTAGATTTTAAAGATTATGATGTGATTATGATGTCATTTGGTACACTTGTTTGAGTCGTTTTTCTAAATTGAATTTTTGAAAATAAGTAAAACAACTCAAACGTATTTGGTTACTTGTATTTTAAAATTTTATTTCAAAAAATAAAAAATAAATTTATACATGAATACAAATGGCAAAAAATCGTTTTGAACTTTTAATCCAAAATAAGGAAGCTTCAAATGTAGAAAACGGGAAATGTCAAACCAAATGAATTTTTTGTTTTTCGTGTTTTGGAATTTCAAAACATAAAAAAAAAAAAAAAAAAAGATAGAAAACAAAAACAAAAACAAAAAATAAAAATGTAAACCTAATGTCACCGAAGAAGCCTAAAAAGGGTAAAGACTAATAATTAAATGAATATTAACATATAAACATACATGTATATGATACAACATTTATGAATATCTTAGTACATTGAGAATTTAATATACGATTCTATATTAAGAAAAATAACATAATTATACATTATGATTTATTAAAAAGTTGAAGTTTTTGAATTATACCCAGAAACATTTTATGGTTGGCAATAATAAAATGAAAAGTACAAATTTAGTTACATATTAACCCAAGATGGAATTGAATAATTGGTATAGAATAATAGTGGTAAATAGTGTATTTGCAAAAATAATTTATAATTTCTTTTGGTCCAAAAGAAAGGAATTATAAAAAAATTGTACGTATAATAATATTCATAAATTTTATTTTACAAAAATATTTATTTGAACAGATCTAGGAATTGTTAAAAGGGCTGATCGTCGTTTAAGTTTTTAAAAATCCTTAAGGCATGTTTGTGTTGAGAGTAAAGAAGGGTAAATTTAAAGAAGATAATTCTTACCCTCCATTTTATTAGTTTAAAAGAGAAGATAGCAATTACACTAGGGTAAGAATTATCCCATATAAGGATAAATTGTTACTAGTGAAGAGATTGGTAATGAGAGTAATGAAAAAAATTATATCATTTTTCATTACCCCATAAAGCATTCCTTTACACTCTTATAAAATTCTCGATAACGTTCTTCTATAAATAATTATAGTAAATATTATAAAATAATAATTTATTTAATCAAACTAAAATTAATGGTTATTAGATTATTTTATCAGAATATTATTAAATAGATAATATTATTTATTTTATTAATTTATACAATTGAAATATTAATTTATAATTAAAATTATATATTTTCTCAAATTAAAATTATTTTAATAAATAATAAGTACTTATTAAAATGATTTATTTTATTAAAAATTATTTCTCATAAATAATATACTTTATTATGTATTGTATTAATACAATTTATTAAAAGTAAATATTTAATTTAAATAAACTAAAATTAGTTATTATATTAAATTATTTTATCAAAATAAAAAATAGTAATTCATTACTAAAATTAATGACAAATGAAATATTAATGATACAATTATTTTTTATAATTATATTTTATTTAAAATTATATATATACTTATTAAAACAAAAATTA
This sequence comes from Sideroxylon spinosum, assembly GCA_003260245.2. Lineage (NCBI taxonomy): Eukaryota > Viridiplantae > Streptophyta > Magnoliopsida > Ericales > Sapotaceae > Sideroxylon > Sideroxylon spinosum. Next base: position 9,859,557 of record QLOD02000033.1, read on the forward strand.
TTTTGATGATTTATTTTATTATAATATTTTATTAATATTAGATATTAGCTTTTATCCCTTGATTAATTTGACCTCTTTCCAAACACAATTAAAATTCTCTCTTCAAAATTTTTAATATTCCAAACATAATATAATTATTATCAGATAATATTTAGTTTCTTAATCTAAGTATAAGTATTATAAACTTATTATTCCATTGAAAGTCCTAAAATCACGAACTAGTGTCCAATCAAACAACAATATCCCCAGCAAATTGATAATGATGAATAGAATACAACACAAAATCAACAATCATCCAAAGAGACACAATGATTTGTTGACTAAAGTAAAAACTCATTTGAACTCAAAAGAGAAAACAACTCCGAATCCTTAAGCGAATGAAGCTAAAAATCTTTATAATGAAAATAGAGGTTATAAGTTTCGTGAATCAGCTACTCATTGATCTACTTATCCAAGACCCATCTTAACCTTACTTGCTAGACTTTCCACAACTAACCTCAACTTTTTAAGAAGACAACATTCAATACATGAAGAAGAAGCTCCCTAATCTGATGCACTCCAACAGACCTGAGCAAAACCAAGTTAGATATTTGCCAAAAGTAGAATATGAGATCATGGACAATTGATCCTTTAAGCCACCATTATCTTTTGGAGTTTGACTTTGAAAAAGTATGGGTGAGAGGCATGAGGTTAAAAGGTAAGATTTGAGATAAGTTATTTTCTGTTTATACCAAGAAGAGTCATTTGGGCATTCTTTCAAAAAAAAAAAAATGGGCATGCTCGTAGGTAACTCGTCGGCATGAGATTCTTCTGAGCTGCTCGTGAGATATCTTGCACATTGCCCAGCTTTCCAAAAAACTCACGGACATCTCGTGGGTGCGAGATTCTCCTGAGTTGTTCTTGAAGCAAGCGTGCACACTGTTTTTTCTGGACAAGGCTGCTAACTTCCCCTTTCTTCTTTGTTTCTTTTCCCAACCTTTGCATATGCTGCACAAATATTTTTTGGCTTGTGTTGGTGAACCATTTATATTAACTTGTGATATTTTCAAAAAACTAACTTAGTGTAAATTACAAACAAAGGAATTACTAATACAGAAACACTAACACCCATTAACTATTACTGAGGTTACCCCCATAATCTTTTACCTCTAAACATTTCACCTTGTACTAAAATTCCCTTAGGGAATGTTTGATATAAAGAGAAAATTTTGAGGATAAAATATTATTGAGGTAATTATTATTCCAATAATAGTTAAATAGTGTAACAAGTTTATGACACTTATGTTTAGATTGATTGGACTGCTAAAAATTTTAAGAAATAAAAGTTAATTGTGTTTGGAATGAGAGTAAATTGACGAATGGATAAAAGTTAATATATAATCTTAGTTAAATTTATTATAATAAAATAAATCATCATAATAGTTGTTATTTTAATAATAAATAATTTAATAAAATGTATATAATTAAATAAATTTAATAAAATAATTTTAGTCATAAATTCAATAGTATTAATTTAATAAAATAAAATAAAATAAATATTTTAATAATATTTTATTATTTGTTAAAAATTAGTTTGATAAAATAATTTAATGATTAATTAATTTTAGCTTGATTAAATAAATTACTATTTTATAATAATTACTATAATTATTTATAGTAGAATGTTAGCTAAGATTTTCTAGGCGCGTAAAAAATTATCTAGCTAAGATTTTATAGGCGCGTAAAAAATTATCTTATAGGGTTAATAAGAAAAGAATAAAATTTTTCCATTAAACCCGGTTACCTATCTCTTCCTAGAGTAAAAATTTGCTCCCATATTGGAGTAATTGTTACTCCCTCATCCAAATTGATGTAATGGAGAATAAAAATTTCCATAACACCTCCTTATAAGTAAGGTTTAAATTTAGGTTCGTTTGGCATTTTGTAGTTTCTTGCTTTTTTCTAAAATTACTAAAGTTACCTTCTTATATTCTAATTTTCTTTTAAACCTTTAAGAATAAAAATGTCAAATTAATAAAAAGTTAAAAAATTAACTATTAAAAAACTAGCTTTTTTCCCTTTCCAAACATAAAAAAGTTAACTTTTTAATAACTAGCTGAAAAAATTTATTTTTTTTCTTGCTAAACTATACTTTAGTAAGAATTTTGAATACTACTCAATGCTCATGCCTCCTTCCCCCCCTCAAATTTTTTTTTTCAAATCTATATAAATTTTCAAGCTTATGGGTTAATAGCTAGTAAATAATATTACCATTGGTTGTTACAACAAAATAGTTTATATTATATAGTCTTTTTAAAACCATGAAATGCATAAAATTTATTTTTCATTTTAAGATGTGTATATTACTTTTTTTTTTTCTTTTTGTTAAGATGTGCATGTAAAACATCTTTGCCGCAGGTTAAGAGTGAGAAATTTAAAGCATTTAAAAATGAAAAAAAAAAAGGAAAAAGAAAAAGATATCAACCTAATATTCACAAACATAAAAGTTGACATATATATATATATATAATAAACTCTGAAAGATACTTCAACTGATAAAATAGTAGAATTACAATATTACTAGTTTAAATATTCTTAAAAATAAATAAATGACGTGTACAAATTTGGGGGCCTTAATAAGGCTGTATAAGAATCTATAAATGAGTCTAAGAAACTAAACCTTGAAAAATAAATGACATATATATAGGGCCGGAGCTAAAAATATGGAGCGTATAAAACGGATGAGGTGTCTAAAAGCCTGAAGTTGAACAGGGCCGGAACTAAAAGTATTTGGGTTGAAATTCCAGACCCTAAAAAGTAAAACCACCTAAATATTGGATATATGATCTTGGGCCCGTGCACACAACTTGGTCCCAAAACCCAATGGATAAATGATAAGAAACCTAATAAGAATGTATGGACAGGTGACTTGGATGACAGAATAACATGCGACAGACGTATTATATCTATATAATAAAATAGATAGGTGGAATTGACAGTTGTTTTGTGTCAAACAAAGAAAAAGAAAAAAAACATATATGTATATATATTTAGGCATGAAAAAATGATAATTATGGCATATTGAAAAAAAAAACATTGAATAAGTTGAAAAAAAGATTGCATTGAATAAGTTGAAAAAATGATAAATGATTATAAAAAAAAAAAAGGAATAAATTGAGTAAGTTTGACATGGAAAAATATGATAAGGCGGAAAAACGATAAATGATAAAAAAATAAAATGATAAAGGATAAATTGAGTAAGTTTGATAGGGAAAAATATGATAAGGCGAAAAGACGATAAATGATAAAAAATAAAATGATGAAGGACATACATACATAATGGCCTTAAAAATAAAAAAAAAATGATAAGACCAATGATAAATAATAAATAAATTGATTAAAAATGATAAGTTGGATCAAAGAAAAATTGGAGAGAAAAAAAAAACTATAAAGCCAAAGTTAAATGATAAAAACAATAAGTTGGATAAATATATATATATATATATAAGGTAAATGGTAAATGATAAGTTGGAAACAAAAAAATTATAAGTCCAGTGATTAAAAAAATACATATATTAGGTAAACAATATATTGGGGGGAAAAAAAAAGCAAAAACAAAAAAATTGATAAGTTGGACGGAAAAATAAAAAATAAAAACCTACTTAGATAAATAATTGTCTAAAAAAATTGGATAAATGATAAATCAATGGGGCCAAGTTGGATACAAAAAAAAAAAAAAAAAAGGCTGTCTAAATAAAATAAAGTTGAATAAATGATAAATGATAAAAAAAGTAAGAATTTTTAATAATACCGATAAAATATATAAGGTGAATGAAATTGGATTATATAAAGGGCCAAACCTACAAAATTTGAGGCCTGAAAAGAATAGAAGAAATTTGGGCCTCGAAAAGGAGGAGTCGGATTGAAAGTCAGATAGAAAATGATAAAAGCATTTGGATCTACGTTGGATTAGGCTGAATGGGCCGATAAGTTGGATGAAAAACGATAAGTCCAGTATAAATAATAAATGATTTAAAAAGGGGATAAGCTGTTAAAAAAAAAAAAAAAAATCGACGCCGAAGAGAAACGAGAAGTTGGATGAAAATAACGATAATGCTTGTGTAAAAAACTGATAAGTGATAAATGATAAAAAAAATTTAAAAATTAAATAATTGCTGTAGAAAAATCTATTGACAATTTTAAGGTAAATGACCAAAGAAAATGTCTATCAGACAAAAACGCATAAGAAACTGAAGTTGGATAGAGTAAAAGATAAATAAATAAATAAAAATAAAAATAATATATTGGATAAATTTGGGGCAAAAAGCTAAAGTTGGATAAACAAAGAAGTCCAATTTTTCAAAATTCCAATCATTAATATTTGTTCAATTATCATATAAATATATCGAGTTTTATCATTAAATAAATCTATAAAAAAATATAGTCTACGTATTAAATAAATCTATATATATATATATTATAAAAGAAATGGTAGTAAGGTTGATGTTGGATAAACAAAGAAAATCAAGAATTTCAACTAGAATTTTTTATCAACTAGAAATTCTTATTATAAAAAAATGCTGGCAGGAATTCAAATAAATTTATCAACAATTCAACAATAGTTTTAAATCAAAAGTCATCCATATATATATATAATAAAAAAGCTGAAGTTGCATAAATTTAACTAGATAAAGTTTATGTCGGAGTTTCAATATACGAATTCTATATTTTTCTAAATTTTAATGATAAATTTGAGTTAAAATTATTATCAAATAAATCAAATTTTTTTCAAGTCTAATGATATATGTTGGAATGATCATGAAATAAATCTATTTAAAAAAATAAATAATAAATATCTATTGAAATTCATCAAATAAATCCATTCTCCGAGTTCCCAAAATTGAAATTATCATTATACTTTGAAATTATCCTTAAATACTTTCACTATTCATAAAAAATGGATGTCGTATATTTTTCAAAAAATTAAACGCATGAATATTGAAATTCATCAAATAAATCATTTCTCCCTTGTTTTCCAAATACTTTGAATGTTTTGAAATCAAAATTATCATTAAATACTTTCATCACTTTTATTTGGCCACTAAAAAAATAGATGTCATATTATTTTTTAGTAAATTAAGAGTTTGTTAAGATTTCAATTATTAATGTTATCATCAAATTAATGATTCGATATTATCAAATCAAATAAATATGTCGTAAGTCATTCAAATTCACCATAAGTCACCCAAAAAATATATATATATAATAAAAAAATATGTGCGGAGAAAGTTAAGAATTTAGAATATCAAGAGTTTATTAAGTGTTATTTATCATCAAATAAATCTAATAAGATTTTTTCAAGATATTATCAGATAGTTTTTCAAAATTCTAATAATAAAGGTTAAAATTATCATAAAATAAATTCAATAATTGTTCTTCATTATTCTCTATGCAATTTTTTCAAATTATTGAAATTATTATTAAATAGATATGTTCACCTAAGTAACCTAAAAGATATATATTTTCAAAATTCTAATGATAAAAATAAGTTTTTAGTGGAATTATCATCCAAATATAAATATCTATTGAAATTATCATCCAAATACTTTTGGAAATTGAAATTATCATTAAATATCTATTGAAATTCATCAAATAAATCTGTTATCTCCTAATTTGAAATTATTGTTAAATATATATATATATATATATATAATAAATATCTATTAGAATTTATCAAATATTAAATATCTATATCATCCAAATATTTAAAATTGAAATTATCATCAAATATATATATGATAAATGTCTATTAGAATACATCAAATATTAAATATCTATTGGAATACATCCAATATTGAATATCTATTGAAAGTAAATTTATTCTCTCCCATTCATCCAAATACTTCTTAAAATTCATCAAATAAATCCTTTCTCCCACGTTATCCAAATACTTTGAACGTTTTGAAATTAAAATTATCATTAAATACTTTTACCAATTTTTTTTGGCCACAAAAAATAGATATCATATTAGTTTTTAGTAAATTAAGAGGTTGTTAAGATTTCAATTATTAATATTATCGTCAAATAAATGTTTTGATATCATCCATATTATCAAGAGTTTTAAATCAAATAAATATGTCATGAGTTATCCAAAAATATATATATAATAAAAAAAAATATCTGAGTAAACGGAGAAAATTGGGAGTTTAGAAAATCAAGATTTTTATTAAGAGTTATTTATTATCAAATAAATCTAGTAAAATTTTTTCAAGATGAAAATATTATCACATAATTTTTGAAGATTCTAATAATAAAGGTTGGAATTATCATAAAATAAATTTATCAATAGTTTTCCAATATTCTCTATGAATATTTTTAATTCTCTATGAAATTTTTTAAGATTATTGAAATTATCATCAAATCCATATGTTCACCTGAGTAATCCAAAAAATATATATTTCCAAGATTCTAATGATAAATGTCTATTGGAATTATCATAAAATTGAACTTGAAATTGAAATTATCATCAAAGAGATATGTTTACTTGAGTAATCTAAAAGATATATATATTTAAGATTCTAACGATAAATGTGTCTATTAGAATTATCAATTAGATATATTTACTTGAGTAATCCAAAAAATATATATTTTCAAGATTCTAATGATAAATGTCTATTGGAATTATTATCCAAATATAAATGTCTATTGGAATTATCATCCAAATACTTGAAAATTGAAATTATCATTAAATATCTATATCATCAAAGAGATATGTTTACTTAGGTAATCTAAAAAAATATATACATTTAATATTTAGGTAATCTAAAAAAATATATACATCTAATATTGTAATGATAAATGTTTATTCCGTCTATTGGAATTATCAAATAGATATATTTACCTGAGTAATCCAAAATATATATATATATTTAAGATTCTAATTATAAATGTCTATTGAAATTATTATCCAAATATAAATGTCTATTGGAATTATCATCCAAATACTTCTGAAATTTTGAAATTGTCATTAAATATCTATATCATCAAATAGATATGTTCATCTGAGTAATTCAAAAAATATATATTTTTAAGATTCTAATGATAAATGTCTATTGGAATAATCATCCAAATACTTCTGGAAATTGAAATTTAAATTAAAATCTATTGGATATCCAATTCTAATGATAAATTTGTATTGGAATTATCATCCTAATACTTCTGGAAATTGAAATTGAAATTATCATGAATAATCCGATTCTAATTATAAATGTCAATTGGAATTATCATCAAAATACTTTTGGAAATTGAAATTGAACACTTGAATTATCCTATTCTAATGATAAATGTCTATTAGAATTATCATCCAAATATTTTTGCAGGTTGAAATTGAAATTATCAACAAATAGGTATGGTTACCTGAGTAATCCAAAAAATATATATTTTCAAGATTCTAATGATAAATGTCTATTGGAATTGTCATCCAAATTGAAATTGAAATTGAAATTATCATGAAATAAATATGTTTACCTGAGTAATCAAAAAAATATATATTTTAAAAATTCTAATGATAAATGTCTATTAGAATTATCATCCAAATTGAATTGAAACTATCATCAAATAGATATATTTACCTGAGTAATCTAAAAAATATATATTTTCAAGATTCTAATAATAAATGTCTATTTGGAATTATCATTCAAATATTTCTGGAAATTGAGATTGTCATTAAATATCTATTGAAATTCATCAAATAAATACGTTCTCTCCTAATTTAAAATTATCATTAAATATTTATAACATATATAACATAAATGTTTATTGGAAGTCATCAAATATTAAATGTATATCAAAGTTAATTGTCATTAAATATCTATTGAAATTCATCAAATAAATACGTTCTCTCCTAATTTAAAATTATCATTAAATATATATAACATATATAACATAAATGTTTATTGGAAGTCATCAAATATTAAATGTATATCAAAGTTCTCTCCCATTCATCCAAATACTTTGAAATTAAAATTATCATTAAATATATATATGATAAAGGTCTATTGGAATACATCAAATATTAAATATCTATCGAAAGTAAATTCGTTCTCTCCGATTCATCCAAATACTTCTTGAAATTGAAATTATCAGTAAATATTTATTAAAATTCATCAAATAAATCCATTATCTTATTCATCCAAATACTTTGAATTGAAATTATCATTAAATATGTATACAATAAATATGTATTGGAATTCATCAAATAAATCCGTCTCTCTAATTCATCAAAAATCCAAATATTTGAATACTTTAAATTTAAAATTATCATTAAATGTTTTGACCAACCACTTATGAAAATTCAAATATTTGAATACTTTGAAATTGAAATTATCATTAGATGTTTGGACTAATCACTTATTAAAAATAGATATAGTGAATTTTGTACAAATAGACAAGAAAATCAAGAGTTTTAAAGGAGAATATTAAGAGTTCTATTAATAATTTTTTTTTAAGGTTCCAATTGGTTAAAATTGGATAAATGATATTTCTATTATAAATCTTGTTGAAATTATCCTCAAATTAATCCGTCATTAAAAAAGATATAAATGAAATTAACAATTTATTTTTCAATACAAAACTTTATATTTTGACCACTTATACAAAATAAATCATCTACATAAAAAAGTTTTGGAAACAATGTGAAATATTTGATAAGGGTTATTAAAAAAAAAAAAAAAAGACAAGTCCTACCTAAAAAAGTTATAATTGGATAAATGATAAAAAAAAATCAATAAATTAAAATTTGGATAAATGATAAAATGGATAAATTTGATGAGAGGAAGAAGTGGAAAAAAATAGTTTAATTCAAATTTTTTTGGGTAATTTTTTTAAAACCGCACACCTTATGATGATGATGATGATGATGATAATAGGATTTTACCAAAATTATGACACCAAAAACATATATGCCTTAATGATCAGCCCGTAGGCCAACCATCTACGTATACCTCTATTAGTATATATATTTAAAAGTATGTGTATCTTTTTATTTACATCTGTTAACAAATTATTAATTTTTTTTTTTTTTTTTTTTTTTAAGTTCAGAAGGCAAAGTATAGAATTTTATAGTTAATGGGGTGAAGCAAAGCTTATCTTTTTATTGAAGAGGTGTTCTTTGTAATTAATCCAATAAAATTTAAGACTAATTTAGCGTAAAGCTAAAGCCCGATACAATTTATTTGTGAAGATTTTGAGCCCATCCAGTTTACAGTTTGGGCTCTGTCATCCCCTTACTCTCTTATATTATCGACCTTTAAAAGTAAATTAAATTAAATAAGTATTTAGTTAATCGACCTTTAAAAGTAAATTAAATTAAATAAGTATTTAGTTTTGGTGCATCAGTAGAAATATTTGGGTTATAACTTATAAAAACAAAGACGAGTTGTAATTCGGATGGCTCACGTGTTTTGGGCTTAATTTGGGAATTAAAAAATTAGTATACATATATTTTTGTGTTTGCAAAGAAAAAATAACATTTTTATTTAAAAAAAAAACAGTTAAAATATCCGTTTCCTTTTATATTTTTGTTAAAAGATTCATTTTTATTCATTTAATATAAATAAATGACATGTTCCAGTTTTGACAATATATAATTATTATAAATATTTTCAGCAAATTAAAGTTTTTCCAATTCAAGATCACGGACCTAAAATTTGTATATATATACTTAGACTTATTCATTTTTACGATAGGTTTCCAAATGTAATCCTGCTTTATGAAGTGTGCCTCAATGGAAAAAAAAAAAAAATATGAATATACATTATAATTTTAAATTCATAAAATTATACTTACATAAATATGTTTTTAAAAGAAAGCATTTTGTCTGAAACGTATATTTAAAATTTAAAATAAAATTATAAAATTATATATAATAAAAATATTTTTTGAATAATATTATGAATTTATTAGTTATAGTATTATAATTTTTCTCAAAATTGAGTTTTAATAATTAATGTAAGCATAATAATTTAAAATTTAACGTAGAATTCAAATGACAATAAAATAGATAAGGATAAAAAATTTAATTTATTAAAATAGAATTAGATTGATTTACTATATTTACTAATTAAATCGAATTTTATTAGAACATTATAAATTAAGATAGAATTTAAGTAAATTTTAATATTTAGTTTAAAAAATCACTTGTCACAATCATAATATATTTTTTTTTTTTTTTTTTCAGTGGAGAAGAAATTCAAGATTTCGAGAAAATAATATATATATTTTTAAATATTTTGTATTTGCGTCATGATATAGTATTTTTCATTCTAAGGATTACATTATAATTCTTAAATTTTTAATCAAAGTATTTCTATATAAATAATTATTCCTTAAATTAGTATGTCCTATAGTAATATTTTAAATTTATATATTATATTTATATAAGTTAATAATTAATTAAAATTAATATATAATAACTTAATATTATATTTTATTAACAACTCAGTGTATGTTAAAAATAATATACAATTATAAAAACTTAATTTTTAAATCTATATAAAAAAATAAAAATGTGAAAACATAGAAAAATCTCATAAATAAAGAATAAAATGAAAAACAACGCAGAAAAATCCCTTATGTGAAAGAACAAAAAAAAATATAAATAAGAAACCTCATAAATAAAAACAAACAAAAAATAAAATATCTAAAAATTCTAAATTAGTTGAAAAAAATAAAAAAATTATTAGATTGTAAATTTATTAAGATTATAAAGTATATATCATCTGGCATTTACATACTTTTACTAATCTCAAGCACCCCCTAATTATAGATGTACACGTATAAACGATTCCATACTTATTTGGGTTTCAAGCAAAAATAGAACTTCTTCTTCGTTGCCATGGCTAAAACCTGATCTCCATGATCTCTCTTGTCCGTACCTTAATAAGTAACAATAATAAATAAAAATGTAAATAATATTATTGTGTGTTCTTATATACCTTTTTTAATACTATTTTTTTAATATCTAAACTTTTATTTATAATAATAGTAATAAAATTTAATTTATAAGGCAAACGACATGTTGGATACTATATATTTACTATATATACATATATATGTCGGACCTAAAAGTTTATATAGAAAAAAGAGAAAAAAAAAGAAAAAAGAAAAACCGATAAGTTGGATAGGAAAAAACTAAAAACTTAGCTAGTTAAATAAATAATTACTTAAAAAACAAAAGTTGTGCAAAGGAAAAATGAAATAAACGAATGGAGTCAATTTGATAGAAAAAGGGTAAGTTGTCTAAAATAAATATCGAAATTGGATAAATGATAAGTGATAAAAAAATTCATTGTATAAGAATAAGAATCTATATTAATACAAATGAAATATATGAGGTAATGACATTTGCTTGATGTATATAGCCCCAAAAAAAACCAAAGAAATTTGGGCCAGATAGAAACTATAACTGGAACGATAAATAATAATAAATCCATGTAACTGAAAAAAGGGATAAAGTTTGATAAGTTTAAATAACACATGGATAACATATACGGGGCCGGACAAGAAGTTGATAGAAAAACGATGAGGGTTGTCTAAAAATAAAGTTGGATAAATAATAAAAATGATTAAGTCCTAAATAAATAATAAATGATTTAAGAAATGGATAAATGATATATTACGTAAACGACACATTGGATGAGACAAATATAATGCTAGAGTAAAAAAAAAATGATACGTTGGATAGAAAAAGCTAGTGTAAGAAACTGAAGTTGAATGAATGGTAAAAAAAAATCTATTGACATATCTAAGGACGAATGAAGATTAAATTGGACAAATGGTAGAAAAAAAAAAGTTTATTTCACAAAATTGAGGTTGGATATAAAAAAATAAAAGAAGAATATTAAGAGTTTTTCAAGATTTCAATTGAAATTATTATTAAATAAACATACGAGAGTTTTATAATTAAATAAATCTATTCCCAGATATATAATAAAAAAGAGAATAATTTTAGGATGTATAGTTGACATTGCATAAAGATCCAGTTGTTTTGGGAATTGGATGATTGGGTATAAGTAATACCATTAGATAATATATGGAATTAGATATAACATAAGATTAATTTTTTATTTGAAATTATTTTTTTAGTGTTTGGTTGATGGGATATAAAGTAAGATAAAAGTTATAATTTGACGTGTAATGTAATAGAAAATAATTTTGAATTTTCAGATTTTGATGAGAAGATAAACAAATTTGGAGGTGGGGTATAAATAATACCACACTCCATGGGTTTTCTTATCCCACAATTAACTATATACACAATCCAAAATGGAGTCAAACCAAACCCTTCTTTTGTGGGACTCATAGATAACATAGCTTGTCCCAAGTTTTAGTCTAACAAACAAACATGGCCTAAGAATTTTTTAAAAAAAAGAGGTTTTCAACTTCAATAGTTTTTATCATCATCAATAAATAAATCATTTAAGATTTTTATCATCAAATTTATAAATAAAATTTTCTCAAGAATCCAATGATATATGTATATTGAAAGTATCATCAAATAAAGTCATCCAAAAAAATATATAAAAAAAATTGAAGTTGGATCAATTTGGCCACTGTGCTAACGCTGAAAATATATATAATAAAAAAATTGAAGTTGGAAAATTTTGGCCAATTTTAGAAAAATATATAATACAAAAATTAAAATTGGATAAGTTTGGCCGATTTTGTGCTAAGGTTAGAGAATCAGAGAAGATCAAGCAGAGAATATCAAGAGTTTTACCCAATAATAAATATATCACTAAATAAATTTATCAAAGATTTTTTTTGAAGATTCAAATAATAAAGGTTGACATTATATATCATCAAATAGTTTTTACGATTCTAATTATAAATGTTTGTCAGTTTTTTAAGATTCCAATTATAAGTGTCTATTGAAATTATTATCAAATAGATATATTCAATCATTCCAAAAAGATATATTTTCAAGATTCCAATAATAAAAAAGATATATGATAAATCTCTATTTAAATTAACGTCAAATAAATCTATTCTCCCTTATTCATCCAAATACTTTGAATACTTTGAGATAAACATTGAATAGTTTAACCACTTCTGTCTGACTACTTAAAATATATATATATATTTCGTATAAGAATTTGTTCACAGATTTGAGGTAAATGACATATATATATTTATAAAAAAAATAAATTTTCAACTATAGAACTTTATACTTTTACCACTTATAAAAATAATAATAATAATTAATTAAATAAATTTCGTATAAGAATCGTATAAGAATCTATTCAGATATATACATACATTCACATATGGGCCGGGACTAAAAATATTTGATAATGCTTATAAAAATGATATAAATAAATGATAAAAAAAATGCAAATCTAAATAAAAAAAATAAAGTTGCATAAATGCAAAAAAAAAAAAAAAAAAATTAAGGTAAACGTATTAAAAATTTTGGAGAGAAATATTTGATAACACTTATTCAAAAGAAAAGGCTAGATAGATGACAATAAAAAAGGTTTTTTAAATGATCCTTAAGTTAATCTCTTCGTGCTAGTAGTCAAAGAAAGATATATATAAAATCAATAATTACAATCAATACTTTGCTTTTCAACAATAACACTTTATACTTTGACCATTTACAAAAGAAAATAGATTTCTTATATGAATATGTATAGCCAGATCCAAAAAATTTTAAGAATAAAACGGAATATTTGATAAAATTTATTAATAAAAATGATAAGACAAATCTAAAAAATTTTAATCAATAAATAACAAAAAAAAATCTAATGATAAATAATAATAAAAAAGTGGATAAAAAATCAAGAGTTTTTTTTTTATTAAAATTATCCTCAAATAAACATATTAAAATGGATTCTATGAATCTATTGAAATTATCTTCAAATAAATTTCTACGAGAAAAACTAAAAATTGGGGTAAAATTTTGATTGCAAGAACTTAGAAAAGTGTCTTGAAATTATCATCAAATAAATTGTGTTGAAATCTTCATGATGAGAGGGAATGGAATTAAACGGTTAAAATTATTATCAAATAAATGTAAAGACATGTCTCCTAAAATTGTCCTGAAATAGATGTTGTCAAGTAATTCCACTAATCTGTTAGATTATCCTCCAATAAATGTGTATGTATGTTAAAATTTTTAGGGATTATACTTGGGATTGAAACCTTTCAAGGATTCTACATTGAAATTATGCTTCATCTATATCTTTTGAAATTAATTATTGTCAGTTGAAATTATGTGGAATCTTTAAGAATTCTACTAATGTGTAAAACTGAAATTATCTCAGTCAATTGAAATCTCTCAGAGATTCTACTATTGAAATTATTCTCAAATAAATTAAAAATAAAAATAAAACCTATGTCAAAATATTGTCTATGTCGATTGAAATCTTTCAAGGATTTTATTATTTATTATTCCCAAATAAATGAAAAAAAAAAAAAACAAAACCTATGTCAAAAATCTTGATCATCCATTGAAATCTTTTAGGAATTCCACTATTAAAATGGAAATAGAAAACAAAAAAAAAAATGTATATTGAAATTTTCCATAAATTAATTGTCGTGTCTATTTTCAAAGGTGAAATCTTCGATAATTCTTTCTATTTCTCTCTGTCTAGTGAAATCTTCAAAGGAGTTTTGAAATTTTACAGTATGTTAAAATTATCGTCTATTTCTAAGGTGAAATGTATTCTTTTTACTAATGTGAAATTTATTCTTTCCACTAATGTGTCTGTTGAAATCTTCTAGAGAGTTTTGAATCTTAGCGGGATTAATTAGTTGAAATTATCGTTTATTTTCAAGATGAAATCTTCAATAAGTCTTTTTACTAATGTGTTAGTTGGAATTAATTATCATCTGTTAAAAATATTGTCTATTTTTATGGTGAAATCTTTAATGATTCTTTTACTAATGTGTTGAAATTATAGATAATCTATGGCTATTGAAATCTTCTAAGAAGTTTTGAAATTTTATAAGGTTAAAATTATCATCTATTTTTATTGTTTCTACTAATGTGTTAGGTTTATGTTTGTTGAAATCTTCTAGGGAGTTTTGAAATCTTAATATTAAAATTATCATCTATTTCTAAGGTGAAATGTATTCTTTGTAGTAATGTGGGAGTTTTGAAATCTTAGCATTAAAATCATCATCTATTAGGTAAAATATATTTTTTGTACTAATGTGATTGATCTATGTCGGTTGAAATCTTCTTAGTGGATTTAATTAGTTGAAATTATTGTTTATTTTTATGGTGAAATATTCAATGATTCTTTCTATTAATGTGTTAAAGTTGAAATCTTCCAAGAAAAAAAAACAAAAAACAAAACTTATTTTGAAATCTTCTAAGAATTAATTATCCTCCATTGAAATTATTATCTATTTTCAAGGTGAAATCTTCGATGATTCATTCTACTAATGTATTGAAATTATCTGCTGTCTATGTCTGTTGAAATTTTCAGGAAGTTTTGAAATCTTACTGGAATTAATTTTCCTTTCTTCAAATTTTTTACTAATGTGTTGAAATTTGAAATTATCCTCGCTTTATCTCTGTTGAAATCTTTGAAGGGAGTTTTGAAATTTTAACGGGTTGAAATTACGGTATGTCTTTTGAAATCTTCTAGGGAGTTTTGAAATCTTAGTGAGATTACATCGAAATGTTTTAGGGAGTTTTGAAATCTTAGCGGGATTAATTAGTTCAAATTACAGTCTATTTTTAATGTGAAATTTTCAATGATTTTTTTTATTATCGTCTATTTTTAATATTATCCTTAGTCTATGTCTCTTGAAATCTTTCGAGGGAATTTTGAAATTCTATGTCTCTTGAAATCTTCTAGAGAGTTTTGAAATCTTAGTGGGATTATATCAAAATCTTCTAACGAGTTTCGAAATCTTAGCAGGATTAATTACTTGAAACTATTGTCTATTTTCAATATGAAAGTTTCAATGATTTTTTTAATTATCGTCTATTTTCAATAATATCCGTAGTTAATGTCTCTTGAAATCTTCCAAGGATTCTATATTAAAATTATCCTTAGTGTCTGTTGAAATCTTCTAAGGATTCTACTATTAAAATTATTCTCAAATAAATGAAAAAAATAATAAGATTCTACTACCAAAAATATTCTCAAATAAATGTCTATTTCTGCTAAGAAAAATTAAAAAGTAGGTGTAAGAGTGAGATATGGTGAAATTTGATTAGAATGAGTTAAAAAAAATATCTCGATTGAAATTATCGTTAAATGCATTGCTCTCAAATAAATATCTATGTCTGTTAAGAAAATAAAAAGTAGGTATAAAAGTGAGACATAATGAAATTTTATTAAAAGGAGTTAAAAAATATCTCAATTGAAATTATGGTCAAATAAATTGTTTGTTGAAATCTATAGCTAGATACTTGTGATTTATATCGGTGGTGTTTGGATAGTCAAAAAAAAAAAGTTAGTGTAAGAATGTTGGATGTAAGGAAGTTAGAAAGAATAGTAAAATTTAGAGTTGTTTTGGTATTTTTTAAAACCAAACACACCTATATTGTAATAATAATAATAATAATAATAATAATAATAGTAGTAGTAGTAGTAGTAGCAGCAGCAGTAGTAGGATCTTATAAAAATTGTGAGGCTAACACATATATGTCTTAACGGGCTAGCCATATACATATACCTTTGTTAGTGTATATATATTTAAAAGTATATCTTTCATTTGCCTTAGATCCGATTTCAAATTCTTGAATAAACTTTTTTTTTTTTATTATTGATAGTTTAAAAGGCAAAGTTTTTTTATTTTTTTTATTTGTCAAGTCTAGAAGGCAAAGTATAAAATTTTATAGTTAATGGGGGTAAAGTAGAAGTTACCTTTTTATTAAAGGTCTTCTTTGTAATTAATCCAATAAAATTTAAAACCAATTAAGTGTAAAGTTAAAGCCCGATACACTTTGTTTGTGAGGATTTTGGGCCCATCAAGTGTACCACTTACTCTTATACAGTACAAACATTTGAAAGTAGATTAAATTAAATAATTATTTAGTTTGGGTGCACCAGCAGAATTATTTGGTTATAAAAAAACATAGAAGAATTGTAATTCGGACGACTCATGTGTTTCCGGCTTAGTTTGGGAGTTAAAAAGTTAATATATATATATATATATTGTTTGAGAAGAAAAAAATAAATTTTTGTAATAAATTTTTTAATATTTGTTTCTCATAATTTACAAAAATAAAATGTAAAATAATAATTTTAATTATTTAAAAAAACTAAAAAGTTAAAAACTAAAAAATTATTTAATTTTCGAAACGGAGGCTCACATGTGCAACCCTTTCGGGTCTCGTCTCAATTTGAATTCTCTAACGTCGTGGAGGGTCTTTCATTGATTGGAGGCCAACGGATCAAGGGATTGGCGGAGCCACCTCTCTCCAATTAAATTTCCCCGCATGTCACTTTTGTTTCAGTTTTTTTTTTTTATATATTTTTTAGGTATCTTTTTGCCATCCAAACAAACACCACCTATGTCCTACTTAAAAAGCTTATTAGCTTTTCAATATTTAATTTTTTTAGTTTTTTAAAATTATTAAAGTTATTTTATTAAATTTTAAATTACCTTTAAAAAATTTAAATTAATAAAAAAGTTAGCAAAGTTAATTATTAAAATAATTAACTTTTTTCCTTCTAAATTAACAAAAAAGTTAAGAGAATATTTTTTTTCCTTCTCAAAAAAAAAAAAAAAATTGACTTTTTTCTTTCTAAATTAAACCTTAATAGGTACTCAAAAAGTAATGTCAATGTTGGTTATTTTTTAAAATTAAATTAAAATTATCAATGTAATTATTTTGTGATTTAATTATTAAATACTTACTATACGTTATATCAAAAAAATAAATCAACCAGTTCAACGTGTAGAACTCAAACTCCACCCCTGAAACACCCCCAGTTATAGATTTACACGTATGACCAATTCCATCCTTATTTGAGTTTTAAGCAAAAATAGAACTTCTTCTTCGTCCCCATGGCAAAAGCCCGATCTCCATGATTTCTCTTTTCCGTGCCTTAATAAATAATAACAATTAAAATAGACTTAGACAATGCCTCATTAATATAATTTTATTGAATAATTATAAATTAAAATTGAACTTAAAAAAAATTCTAATATTTAGTTTTTAGAAGCCACGTGTCAAAAGTGAAGAAGAAACTGAAGTTTTCGTGAAAATAATTTTTATATATAATTAAATAATATATATTTATAATGTACTTTTTAAATATTTTGTATCTGCTTCATGATATAGTATTTTTTTTCATTCTAATGATTCATTATAATTTATTAAATTTTTAATTAAAAGTATTTTCATATTATGTCCTAGATAATAATTTAAATTTATACATTATATTTATATAAGTCAATAATTAATTACATTTAATATACATAATAACTTAAGGTTGTATTTTATTAGCAGCAGGTGCACACGATATATGTTAAAAATAATTTGTCATATGAAATTTTAATTTTTAAATTCAGATAAACAATAAAAATGTGAAAACATAAAAAAAAAAAATCTCATAAATAAAGAATAAAATAAAAAACAATGCATTAAAAACCTCTTATTTGAAAGAACTACAAAAACTAAAAAGAAAAATATGAGCCCCCATAATAAAAATTATATATAATATATATATTTAAAATTCATTAATTAGTTGAAAAACAAAAAAAATATATAAAAAAAGTTTTTTTATCATAAATTTATTAGAATTGTAAAGTACAAACCATCTAACATCTACTAATCTAAAAAACCTATTATAAAAAATTCAAAATAAATCGTATTACATTTTATTTGTAATACCTATACTTTTGCCATCTAAATTATAATACATATCTCTTTTTTTTCTTCTTCCTTATCTATATTTAGAAATCTTTAATTTTAATATATTCCAATGTCTCTATCTTTATCCATATCTCGCTTTTTTTTTTTTTTTTTGTTTTCTTGTACTTAAAAATTTTACAAAAAGTTATTAATATAATATAATTCATGAATAACTCAAACGAGGCTAGCAGTTTGTACGCTACAAATTTTTTTTATTATAAAATTTAAATTTTCTATTGACATAATATTTATAAATTTATATTATTTTTACATCTTCAAACACGCCCAATCATAAGGGTTTAA
This sequence comes from Sideroxylon spinosum, assembly GCA_003260245.2. Taxonomy (NCBI): domain Eukaryota; kingdom Viridiplantae; phylum Streptophyta; class Magnoliopsida; order Ericales; family Sapotaceae; genus Sideroxylon; species Sideroxylon spinosum. The sequence goes on from QLOD02000033.1 coordinate 9,878,722, forward strand.
ACTTCTTTCCTTACAATTAAATAAGTTTTAAAATATGCGTAACTTATTTTAAATAAGTTACCCTCAGCAGCGCATCCGGTGGGCTCACTGGTTTCACAGTCTAAATAATTGTATTAATGTTTAAAGATTTAAGCCAGGGATGACGCACTCCATGTAATGAGAAGTCAAGGCGATAGATGTCAATGTGATGGGTATATGAGAATATCCGATTCGATTGAACCCAATAAAAATCTATTGAAAAAAACCTTAATGCGAATGGGACGGGTTTGGAATTGAAATATAATACCCGTGTAGGTTTGAAATTTACATATATAGTACCCGATATCCAATACCAGTTTAAACTTATAAGGTGTTTGGTATGTGATGCCGGTAGGATACCCGTTTAATAAAATAAAATAAAGTATAATATACTTTTATATATTTACAATTTTAATTCTAAATAAAATTTTAAAATTCTCAAGCCAAGGTTATTTAGGGAATTTCACTCATTTATGCCATAATATATGATGTGGTATATCAACAGTCACATCTCTCAAATTTGACGATCAAACCCCTCTGTCTTCTTTTCGATCACTTGCAATCGTGTTGCCACAATTGTTAACAGTTATTATTCTTAACTTCTCAACCGATAGTCGGCCTCTTTCAAAAACTCAATTATCTCTTAATTATTGAACTTTTCCAAATTTTCATGAAATAGTTTGAGTTCTTGATATTTTACTCGGGCTGATGGTTTGGATCTTTGATACTTTTGTTAACAATTGCTCTTAGCTTTGTTGGGATACTTCCTTTGGACTTGTTTAATTTATGATTTGTGTGTTATTTTCACATGTCATGAATTTGTGATTCATATTGTACTATTTCAGGGATATATCCCTGTGTATTTTATACATTTATTTATATTATTTATAATATTTTTTTCTTTAAAAAAAAAAAAGAAAAAAACTTGGAGTTTCTTTGACTAATAAATTTGTTCAATTTTATAAATTTAACATTTTATTACTTACTAATTTTTTTTTTATTTTTATCTCAAATTTGGTATTTAATGGGTACTTAACGGATTATTTGATCAATTAAACATAAAAGGTTTTGGAGGGTACCTAACGGATTATTTGAGCAATTAAACATAAACGGGTTTCAGAGATTGGATAAATGATAAAAAGGTTTGAAAACTATATACTTTGACCATTAACAAAAAAAAATATTTCGTATAAGAATTTATTGACAAATTTAAAGTAAGGTAAATGGAGATGCTCCTGCTTAATTTTGACGAGATAGTCGGCAGATCCTTTAACTAGATAATCGGCAAGTTTTAAGGGGGATTGAGGAAGTTGTGTGTTGGTGTCACATTCCATACGTTGAACGCCCCTTATAGATTAGGCCTTGCTAGTCCTGCAGTCGAGTTCCACCTATTCATGGCCTCAAGAAAAGAGATTTGTACAAAAATGAGATTAGCTTCTTTTTCTTTTCTTTTCTTTTTTTATCACTTCAAAATATAATTTAGCTTTTTTGTTTTAACAAATTAGGCCACAATTCTACTCTTTCATTATGATATACTAATTTTCCAAAATAATTTTTAGTTTTTTTAAATGATCAATTCTATTCTCTTAAATTTTAAACTTCTTTTAAACAACAAAAATGTTAAATTAAAAAAATTAAAAAATTAATTATTAAAAAATTAACTTCTTTTTCCTTATCAAACACTAAAAAATATATATATATTTTCTTTGAAAGCTAAACCTTAGTTGGGTATTCAAAAAGTGATGTCAGCATTGATTATTATTTTTAAATTAAATTAAAATTATCAAAATAATTATTTTGTGATTTAACTATGAAATATTTACTATATGTTATATTAAAAATAAATAAATCAATCAGTTCAACGTGTACAACTCAAACTCCACCCCTCAAACACTCCCTAATTATAGATTTACATGAATAAGCAATTCCATCCTTATTTGGGTTTTAAGCAAAAATAGAACTTCCTATGGTCGTCGCCATGATTTTTTCTTGTCCGCGCCTTAGTAAATAATAATAATTAAAAATGCTAAATAATATTATTGTTTGTTCTTATATACCTTTTTTATATTGATTTTTTAATATCCAAACTTTTATTTATAATAATAATAATAAAATTTTATCCGTTATAATTTATTACAGTGTAAGTCTTTTCAAAATTTTTATTTGGATATTTTATATTACCAACAGTTTTATTAAAAAAAAAAAGTTAAAATATCCGTTTCCTTTTATACCTTTGTTAAAAAGTTCATTTTTATTCATTTAATATAAATAATTGATGGGTTCTAGCTATGATAATATGTAATTATTATAAATATTTTCCGCAAATTAAAGTTTCTCCAATTCAAGATCACGGACCTAAAATTTGTATATACTTACTCAGTCTTATTCATTTTAAAGATAGGGTCCATTGTAATCCTACTTTATGAAGGATGCCTCGTCACACCCCAAAAAAAGGGAGGGGGGGAGAATAAAAGGAAAAGAAAAGAAAAGATATGGATATAAATTATACTTTAAATTCATAAAATTATATTTAAAAAAATTAAAAGAAAACGTTCTATCTAAAGAGTATATTTTAAATTTTAAATAAATTCATCAAATTATATTTAATAAGAATATAAATTTATTACTTAGTACGATAATTTTTATTTAAATTAAATTCTAATAATTAATGTAGCATAATAATTTAAATTTAATATAATGTATGACAATTCTATTAGGTAATAATAAATTAAGATAGAATTTACGTGTCAATCATATTTTTTTGCCTTTCTTGTAGGTGGAGACGAAATTGAAGCTTTCGTGAAATAATTTATATATATAATTAAAAAATATATATTTATAATATATTTTTAAAATATTTTGTATTTGTGTCATGATAGAGTATTTTTTCATTCGAACAATTACATTATAATAGTTGGATAAATTTGCTTATGTTGAAATTATCATCAAATAAATCAAGGGTTAAATTGTTATTAAAATTCTCATTAAATAAGTTAATTTAAAATTTTTCAAAATTCAAATGATAAATGTTAAAATTATCATCAAATACATTTTCAATATAAATGTTTATTGATATTATCATCAATTTTTTAAGATTCCAATGTTGATACTACCGTAAAACTTATATGTTCACTTTATTCATCTACGAGTTCTAATTATCATCAAATAAATATGTTCACCCTTCTTAGTTATCCACGAATACTTTGAAATTATCGTTAAATATTTTTAGCACTTATAAATAAGAATGTGCTGATAGATTTAAGATAAATGATGATAAAGGTACTTTGACTATTTATAAAAAAAAAATAGATTTTTATAAAAATAGAATTCGTATAAGAAGAATCTATTGAAAATTTTAGAGTCAAAAATTAGGGTATACAATGAAATATCTGAAAAGGATTATTAGTTAAAATTGATTAAATGATAAAAAAAAAAAAGGACAATCAATAATGCCATCTTCAAGTTGGATTAAAAAAAAATTGGTTAAGAGAGATCTAAGGTAAAGGACCTATAAAATTTGGGGGAGGAATATTTGATAAGAATTGTCCAAAAAAATGACCAAAAAACAAAAAAGAGAAGAGTTTTTCAACATTCTAATTATAAATGTCGGCTGAAATTACTCTCAAATTAATTTGTTCACCCTAAGTCAAAATATATATATATATCAATAATTTAATTTTTAACTGTAACACTTTATACAACCACTTATAAAAAAAAAAAAAAGATTCCATATAAGAATATATAAAGCCTAACCATATTTTGAGACTGGAATATTTGATAATGTTTATCAAAAAAAAAATAAAATATGATAAGGTCAATTTAAAAATTGTAATGGATAAATTATAAAATAAAATAAAACTCAAGTTGGATAAATTTAGTGCCTAAGGAGATACTTGAAATTATCCTCAAATAAAGTCGAAATCTTCCAATCAATTGAAATTATCTTTATATACATTTTAAGGATTCTAATGATCTTTTCAAATTATGGAGGGATTCTAAACAACTGTTAAAATTATTCGTGTTGAAATGGATTTTAATAATAATTTTAATAATAGGTTAAATTATCATCGCATACATTTTAAGGCAATCTAATGATTTACTAAAATTATCCTCAAATAAATATAAATATCAATAAATATTATAAATATCACTTTGTGTAAATATTGTTGAAATCTTCAGGGTGAGAGGTGGCTGGAAAAAAAAAATGATACGTGGAAGACTATTGAAATTATTCTCAAATTATCATCAAATAAATATATATATCTATTGAAATCTTCAAAAGGAAAGACATCTAAAAAAAATGAGACGTAGAAAAATTTGATTGAAAATTAATTGAAATAATCCTCTGTTTATGCGATGAAAAAAGAAAAGAAAAGAAAATGGTGTAAAAGTGAGACTTGGTTTGGAAGAAATTAAAAAAAATATCTCCGATGAAATTATCCTTGAATAAATTATTCATTAAAATCCTAGTGGTGATAGAACCTATTAAAATTATCCTCAAATTATCTTCAAATAAATGTATATGACTGTTGAAATTTGATTGGAAGGAGTTAAAAATTTGATTTGAAGAAATTAGAAAGTATCTTGATTAAAATTTTACTCAAATAAATTTTTAGTTAAATCTTGCGAGAGAAGACCGCTGAAATTATTCTCAAATTACCCTCAAATAAATGATAATATATGCTAGAATATTTAAAGTAGTAAGAGGCAGTTGAACAAAATAAAAAACTAAAATTTAATTGAAAGAAAAGTTATACTCAAATAAATTGCTCGTTGAAATCTTGTAAGAAATAATTATTGAAATTATCCTCAAATTACCCTCTAATAAATGATAATATATGTTGACATCAAGGTAGTGAATAGTACTGACTAAATTTTTGATTGGATTGGAAGAAGTTATCCCCAAAAATATTGTTCATTGGAATCTTCATGGTGAAAGAAGATGGTTGAAATTTTCCCTCAAATCATATTGAAATCTTGATAATGTATGTTGACATCAAGGCATTGAAAAGCACTAATTAAGTTTTGATTGGAAGAAATTATCCTCAAAAATATTGTTCATTAGACTCTTCATGGTTGAAATTTTCTCTCAAATTATGTTGAAATTTTTAAGGCAGTGTTTAATCGAAAGGAATTAGAAAAATGTTTTGATTAAATTCTCAAATAAATTGTCATTGAAATCTTGTGAGAAAAGATTATTGAAATTATCTATGAGAGAAGATTGTTAAAATTATTCTCAAGAAATTGTCATTAAATTCTTGTGGGAAAAGATTATTGAAATTATTCTCAATTTATAATGCATGCATATTGAAATCTTCAAAGTAGTGAAATATAATTGAACAAACAAAAAATTAAAATTTAATTGGAAGAAGTTAGAAAAGTGTCTCAAATTCGTATAAAAGAAGATTGTTGAAATTATTCTTAAGTTATAATGTATGTATGTTGAAATATTCAAAGTAGTGAGAACGACCAAAAAAAAATATTAAAAATTTGATTGGAAGAGATTAGAAAAATATCTTGGTTGAAATAATACTCAAATAAATTATCCGTTGAAATTTTATAGTGAGAGAAGACTGTTGAAATTATCATCAAATTATGTATCTATCTATTGAAAATTTCAAGGCAGTAACAGACAACCGACAAAAAAATAAAAAATTGTTATTCGAATGAAAGAAATAAAAATTTAATTGGAAGAAATCAGAAAAAAAAGTGTTTCAATAAAATTATTTGAATAAAATCAAATTATGTATATATGCATTGAAATTTTCAAGGTAGTAAAAGGCAATTGACCAAAAAAAAAAAAAGGTTATTATTTGATTGGAAGAAATTAGAAATTTAATTAGAAGATATTAGAAAAGTGTTTCCGATAAATGATTTGAATAAAATCACGAGGTTTAAGTTTATTTAAAAAATAATATATTCTATCTAAAAAGCTAAATTAAATAAATGAAAAAATAAAGTTTTTTCGAAAAAAATGATGACTCATCTAAAAAATTGAAGTTAGATAAAGATAAATGATAAGTTATCAAGAGATTTTTAAGATTGTAAATGTAAATTGAAAAAATCTAATCCGGTTGAAATCTTCAAGCCCTAAAATGAAAAAACAAATAAAGTTTCCCAAGATTGATAAATGTATATTGAAAGGTCAAAAAACAACTAAAGATCTAGAGTTTTTCAAGATTGATAAATGTATATTGAAATATTATATGTCTATTGAAATCCTTAAGTGAAAGGTAGATGGACAAGTTGATATATATCATGTTTGTTGAAATCACATGATATGTATTGATCAAAATTCAGTGTATCATATTTATTGATCGTTGAAGTCTTAACTTATAATATATATGACTTGTTGGAGTTCAAGTAATTTATGTTGAACTCCGTGTATATATATATATATATGATAATCTGTTAAAATCATAAATGCTTAAAAATTAAAAAGTTTTTCAAAATTGATATTGAAATAATTGAAAAGATAAATACTAAATAAAAAAGTTTTTTCAAGATTGATAAATGCATATTGAAATAATTGAAATCTTCGAGTGAGAAAAGATAAAAGCTAAAAAAAAAACTTTTCCAAGATTGATAAATGCATATTGAAATAATTGAAATCCTCAAGTGAAAAAAAGATAAATGCTAAAAAAAAAAAAAGGCCCTTTTCCAAGATTGATAAATGCATATTGAAATAATTGAAAAGATAAATGCTTATTGAAATAATTGAAATCCTCGATATTATGCCCGTTCAAATCTCAAGTTGTGCTATATATGGAAGATAAATGCTAAAAATCAAGGAAAGATAAATGTTAGGAAAAAAAAAATCTTTTCCAAGATTGATAAATGCATATTGAAATAATCCATGTCTATTGAAATCCTCAAATAAGAAAAAGTTGATATCATATCTGTTCAAATCTCATGTGATATATATCATGTTTGTTGAAATCCTTAAATGAGAGTATCTAGATACTTTTAAATATTGATATATATAATTAGATATATGCACATGTTAAAATGTTATGATATATATCATGTCTGTTGAAATTTTCAAATAAGAGATATGTATGATGTCTATTGAAATCCTTTCATAGTTATTGAAATCTTCAAGTGGATTTCAAATGAGAAGATATATATATGTTAATATCTTTAAATAACAACTCAATACTTTTAAATTGTGATATATATAATTATATTTATATATGTGGGCCTAAGGTATTTGTATTAATGACAAGCTCTATGTATGTATGTTTAAAAGCATATATGTCATTCTTAAAAGGAAATTTTTTTTTAAAGTTCTAAAAGCAAAGTATAAAATTTTATAGTCAATGGGGGTTAAATTAAAACTCATTTTTTTTAGAGGTCTTCTTTGTAATTAATCCAATAAAATTTAAAACTAATTTTAGCGTTAATTAAAGCCCGATACACTTTCTTTGTCAGGATTTTGGGCCAATCAAGTGTACAGTTTGGGCTTTGGTGACCTCTTACACTGTATATTATATAGACCTTTAAAAGTAAATTAAATTAAATAAGTATTTAGTTTTGGTGTATCAGTAAAATTAATTGGTTATAACTTACAAAAACATAGATGAGTTGTAATTCGGACGACTCACGTGTCTCAGGCTTAGTTTGGGAATTAAAAAAAATAGCATTATTTTTTAGTTTGGAAAAGAAAAATAACATTTTATTAGTTAAATTTTTAATATTTTTTCATTTGATATATTTATTCTTCATAATTTAAAAAAAGAAAAAGAAAATATAAAATAATAATTTAGTCATTTAAAAAAAACAAATACTTAAAAAATCAAAGCTGAAAAATTAGTTAGTTTTCAAAATGGAGGCTCAAAAATTAGTTAGTTTTCAGAATGAGATTAGCTTTTCTCTTATTTATTTATTTATTTTATTTTCTCACTTCAAAATCTAATTTAGCTTTATTGTTTTAACAATTAGGCCACAATTCTACCATTTCATTATGATATACTAATTTTCCAAAATAATTTTCTAAGAGTACAGAAATATTTTGTCTCGCTTGAAAGGTAAGTCAATTTCTCACCCTTCAATTTTTTTTTAGTTTTTTTAAATGACCAAATTCATCTTTTTAACTTTTAAATTTATTTTAAGTACAAAAATATTAAATTACTCAAAAAATAAAAAAATAATTACTGAAAAGCTAATTTTTTTTTTCCTTATCAATCACAAAAAAAAAGTTAGTATTTTTTTCTTTTCAAACTATATTTTAGTTATTCGAAAAGTAATGTCAGCATAGATTATTTATTTTTAAATTAAATTAAAATTACCATAGTAAATATTTTTTTATTTAACTATTAAATATTCACTATAAGTTATATTAAAAAAAAAAAAAATCAACCAATTCAACTTCTCATTACACAAATTTTTTAATTTTTTAAATCACCAAATTTATTTTCTTAAATTTTATACTTCTTTTAAACAACAAAAATTGTTAAATTAAAAAAATTAAAAAGAGTAATTACTAAAAAATCAATTTTTTCCCTTCTCAAAAAAAAAAAAGAGTTAGTTTGGTTTTATAAAGTAATTTTAGCGATGATTATTATTTTTAAATTAAATTAAAATTATCGCAGCAACTATTTCGTGATTTAACTATTAAATATTTCCTATATGTTATAAAAATAAATAAATAAATCAACCAGTTCAACGTTGCCAATTCAAACTCCACCCCCTCAAACACCACCTAGTTATAGATTTACATGCATAAGCAATTCCATCCTTATTTGGGTTTTAAGCAAAAATAGAACTTCTTCTGGTGGGTCCCACACTCTTAACGTCGTCGCCATGGCTAAAATCCGATCTCCATGATTTCTCTTTTTCGTACCTGAATAAATAATAATAAGTAAAAAGGATGAATAATATTCTTGTGTGTTCTTATATACCTTTTTTATACTGATTTTTTTAATATCTAAACTTTTATTTGTTATAATAATTAATTTTTATCCCTTATTTACAGTGTAAATCTTCTTAAAATTTTATTTGAATATCTTATATTAACGAACCACGTAATAATTTTTATTAAAAAAAAGTTCCGTTTCATTTTATACTTTTGTTAAAAAAATCATTTTTATTCATTTAATATAAATAATTGACATGTTCTAATTATGATAATATATAATTTTTATTTAAATTGAATTTTAACAATTAATGTAGGCATAATAATTTAACTTTTAACATACTAAATTTAATTGACAATGAAAGAGTTACGGATAATGATTTTAATTTATTAAAATAAAATTAGATTAAAATAGATTTCTATTAGATAATTATAAATTAAGATAAATTTAAATAAATTTCTAACACCTGTCACAATCATCATTCTTTTTTTAGTAGTGGAAAAGAAATCAAAGCTTCCTTGAAAATAATTTATATATAATTAAATTATATATATTTATAATATTTTTTTAAATATTTTTTATTTGCATGATGATATAGTATTTTTATATTCTAAGGATTATATTATAATTTTTAAAATTTTTAATTAAACTATTTCCATGTTAATAATAATTCTTTAAATTATTGTCTCCTATAATAATATTTTAAATTTATATATTACAGATATCTAATAAAATATGTAAAGTTAATAATTAATTACATTTAGTATATAAAATTACTTAAGGTTATGTTTTATTAGCAACAGATGCACACGATGCATGTTAAAAATAATTTATTGTATAAAAATTTAATTTTTAAACTCATATAAAAATTAAAAATGTGAAAACATAATAAAATGTCATAAATAAGGAATAAAATGAAAAAAAACGCATTAAAAACCCCTTCTTTGAAAGAACAAAAAAAAAAAACTTAAAAAAAAAAAAACCCCATGGACTAAAACAAACAAAATAAATAAAGTGTATCCTTAATTAATTGAAATTTATTAAGATTCTAAGTATAGATCATCTGTCATCTATGTAATTTTATTAATCTAAAAAATCCATAATAAACAATTCAAAATAAATCCTATTTTATTTTATTTTATTTGTAATATTTACACCTTCACAATCTAAAATTATAATACATATCTTTTTTTTTCTCTCTCTCTATCTTTATCCATTATCTTCCTTTTTTTTCGCTTAACAAATTTTTAATTTCTATCTATTAAAAATATTGCTATATGACACAAAAAATTATTAATATAATATTATTCATGAATAACACAAACTTCATATAATGTGGCCGTTTGTTTCTACAAAATTTAAAATTTTCTACTCAAGAATTAGTGATCACGACTTATAAATTTTTATTAATTTATACAACTTTATTTAAACTTCTTTCGTTACAAATAAATAATTTTTAAAAATTTACTTATAAAACTTATTTTAGCAAACGAGTGTAACCTCAACAGCTTATTCGGCTCGGCTCACCATCCCAAAATTTTTACACTCTAATTAATTATAATAATTTTAAAGATTTAAATTGGGGATGATGCATACCATGCAGGAGAGGGCAAGTTGACAGCAATCAAGAACTCTACGTTGACTCCTGAAAAAGATATATTTTCAACATTCAATGATAATATATATATATATATATATGTATATAATAAATGTATCATCCAAAAACTTTGAATACTTTGATATTATACCACTTATAAAAATAAATTTTGTATAAAAAGTTGACAGATTTAAGGGAAACCATTTGGGGAGGAACATTTGACAAGACTTTTCAAAAAAAAAAAAAGGTTAAAATTTTATAAATGACAAAAAAAGATTTTTAACATTCCAAAAATTATCTTCAAATTATCAAATTATTTTGTTGCCATCCAAAAAATACACATATATGTATAATCAGTAATTAACTTTTTAACTATTAAATTTTATACTTCGATCACTCATAAAAAAAAAAAAAAAAAAGACAATAGATTTTGTATAAGAACATATATTGCCAGGCCTAGAAAAATTTTGGGAGGCGGAATATTTGTAATTGGATAAATAATAAAAAATGATAAAATAAAAAGAATGTGGACAAATTTTGGGCATAAGAGGATAAACGGAAATGATCAAAAATTATCTCAAATGTAAATATCAAAAATTATTCTCAAATATAAATGTCTATTGATATATTTGTTTTTTGGCAAGTTTCTATTGATGAATCTTGTTGATAAGGTAGATTAGATATGATCCGATGAAAATCCTCAAGGTGAGAGGCAAATGGTGTGTTAAAAATGATATTCTCAAATATAAATGTCTACTCCTCTTAATGACAATTCTAATGATCGATTGAAAATGATAAATGATATCCTCAAATATAAATATCTAATTCTCTTATTGACAAATTCTAATGATCGGTTAAAAATGATAAATGATATCTGCAAATATAAATGTCGGAGTGAGATTTTTTTTGGCCTTTTCCTCACATATAGATGTCAAAATGCTATTCTTAAAAATAAATGTCTATATTGGTTATTGAAATCTTATAGAGTAAGTTGTCAATTAAAATCCTCTTATAGGATATCCCTAATATCCTCAAATATAAATCTTCTAAAATACGTGTAAGTTATCGGTTGAAAATCATAAGGTGAGTGAGGCAGACCTAAATTTCTACATTGTTCAGTTGAAATAATGATCTATTGAAAGTGATATCCTCAATATCCTAAAAAAAAATGTGTATGTCGGTTGAAATCCTCTTCCTCAAATATAAATGTCTATTGAAATGTATTTTCTGTTGAAAATATAATCTTTCAGAATAAATTGTTGGTTCCTTAAGGATTCTCAAGGTGAAATCCTTTTCCTCAAATATAAAATTCTATTAAAATGCATTCTATGTTGAAAATATAATCTTTCAGATTAAATTGTCGGTTGACATCCTCAAGGTGAATGAGGTAGATTATAATGATCTATTGAAAATGATATCCTCAATATTCTCAAATATAAATATCTATTGAAATATCTTCAAATTTTTTCTCAAATTCCAGAGTAAGTTGTCGATTGAAATCCTCAAGGATCCTTAAGATGAATGAGACAGATTCTAATGATCTATTGAAAATGATATTCTCAAATATAAATATCTACATCGATTGAAATATCTTCAAACATAAATGTCATAAATGTTTATATAAATATTCACGATAGTTGTTGAAATCTTTTATCTTCAAACATAAATGTTTATATAAATGTTTGCATTAGTTGTTGAAATCTTTTAGGGGAAGTTGTCGGTTGAAATCTTCTAAGATATTCTCTATTGAAAAATTCAAATACGTTAAACATAAATGTTTATATAAATATTTACGTTAATTGTTGAGATTTTCTAAGGAAAGTTGTTGATTGAAATCCTCTAAGACATTCTCTGTTGAAAAATTTGAATATGTCAAAATGTTTATACAAATGTTTACGTTAGTTGTTGAAATCTTCTAGGGTTGTCGATTGAAATCCTCTAAGGCATTCTTTGTTATAAATGTTTATATAAATGTTTACGTTAGTTTTTGAAATCTTCTAGGGTAAGTTGTCCGTTGAAGTCCTCTAAGGTATTCTCTATTATAAATGTTTATATAAATGTTTACGTTAATTTTTGAAATCTTCTAAGAAAATTCGGTTGAAATCCTCTAAGGTATTTTCTATTATTAATGTTTATATAAATGTTTACGTTAATTTTTGAAATATTCTAGGAAAATTCGGTTGAAATCCTCCAAGGCATTCTCTGTTATAAATGTTTAGATAAATGTTTACGTTAGTTTTTGATATCTTTTAGGGGAAGTTGTCGGTTCAAATCCATTAAGGCATTCTTTTGTTGAAAAATTCCAATTCGTTGGTTGAAATTCTTAAGGTGAAAAGCAAATTCTAATAATCTACTGAAATTGATATCTTCAAATATAAGATTGATATCCTTAAATATATATGTGTACGTTGGTTAAATGATTTGTTTGAAAATAATATTTTCAAAAATAAATGTCAATATTCGCAAGAAAGAGAGGTAAATTGAAAATGATAAATTAAATTATCCATAAATATCTATGTTTGTTGCAATTATTAGAAGAAATTAGAAAAGTGTCTCAATTAAAATTATTCATAAATAAATTATTTTTAAAAAATATATGAGAATTAAAGAAGACTATTGATATTATCCTCCCTTGAATACATAAATATACTATTGAAGAAATCATTCTTGATTGAAATTCATCCATAGATAAATTTGATTGGAAGAAATTATGAAAGTATTTTAACCAACCAAAATAAATTATATGTTGAAATCTTAAAGAAATAGAGAAGGCTATTGAAATTATCCTCAAATTACCTTCAAATACATTTATAAATATACGCTTGAAATCTTCAAAGGAATTTCATTGGAAGAAATTAGTCTTGGTTGAAATTATCCATAAATAAATTGTCTTTGAAATATTAGAAAATTAAAAAAGATTGTCAAAATTATCTTGAAATTGCCTTTAAATACATTATTTAAATTTCCAAGGTACCTTTATTGGAAAAAGTTAGAATTGTCATAAAATTATCCATAAATAAATTATCTGTTGAAATTTTAAGGAATTAGAGAAGATTGTTGAAATTATCCTGAAATCTTGAAATCACACTTAAAGTCAAAGGCAACTTAAAAAAAATATGAGAAATTTAATTGGAAGATTGTTGTAATTATCTTTAAATAAATATTCTTAAAATCTTAAAATAAAAATAGGTGTAAAAGTAAGACGTCTTGTGAGATAGTAGAATATTTTTAGGTTCTGCGATATATCACCACGGTGGTGTTTGGATAACAAGAAAAAACAAAATAAAATAAAAAAATGATGAAATTTGATTGAAAAAAAGTAGTAAAATATAATAAAATTTTGAGTGTTTTTGGTATTTTTCTTTAAACCAAATCCTGATAACAATAATGATATATGTCTTAATGATCAGCTACACTCGTTGGTATGTATATATTTAGAAGTGTACATGTAATAGATTCTGAAGTGAAACATTTTTTTTAACAGTTGAGGAGGCAAACAAATCTTAATAGACATGTAATAGATTCTGCAGTGAAACTTTTTTTTTAACAGTTGAGAAGGCAAGTAAATCTTAATAGAAAGCATTCTATCTAAAAATTTGATAAAGATATAATTTTAATAAGATTATGCATTCATTAGTTAGTATTATAATTTTTAATTAATTTGAATTTTAATAATTAATGTAATCATAATAATTTAAAATTTAACATACTAATTCAAATGAAAATGAAAGGGATAAGGATAAGGATACAAATTTAATTTATTAAAATAGAATTAGATTATGCCTCATGAAATAGAAATTGATGTTTTCGTGAAAATAATTCATATAAAATTAAATAATATATATTTATAACGTATTTATTAAATATTTTGTATTTGCTTCGTGATATAGTATTTTTTTATTCTAATGATTCATTATAATTTGTTAAATTTTTAAAAAAGTATTTCCATGTTAATATTAAACTTTAAATTTATTATGTCCTATAATAATATTTTAATTTTATGTATTATATTTATATAATTTAATAATTAATTACATTTAATATATACAATAACTTACGGTTATATTTTGTTAGCAGCAGGTGCACGCAATGTATGTTAAAAATAATTTGTTGTATAAAAATTTAACTTTTAAATTCAAATAAAAAATAAAAATGTGAAAACATTAAAAAAAATTCATAAATAAAGAATAACATGAAAAACAATGCATTAAAAACCTCTTATTTGAAAGAACCAAAAATAATTAAAAAAAATATGAAACCCCGTAAATAAAAAACAAACAAACAATAAAATATTTAAAAATCCTTAATTAGTTGAAAAAATTAAAAAAAATATAAAAAATTATCTTTATTGTAAGTTTATTAGAATTATAAAGTATAAATCATCTAACTTCTACATATTTTTACTATTCTAAAAAAACTATAATAAACAATTCAACATAAATCTTATTATGTTTTATTTGTTCTAGCTATCCTTTTTGCAACCTACAAGTATAAGACATATCTCCCTTTTCTTCTCTTCATTATCTATACTTAACAAATCTTTAATTCCCATAAAAATTTAACCCCCATATATTCCTAATGTCTCTATCTTTATCCATATTTCCTATTTTTTCTTCTCATATTTAATAGTTTTTTAAATTACATCTATTAAAAATATTTATTTTAATAAAAATATTACAATACGCAACAAGAGATTACTAACATAATATTATTCATGAATAACTCAAATTAGGCCGACGGTTTGTATATTACAAATTTTTACAAAATTTTAATCAAATTTTTTACTGATAAAATAAATTATGAAACTATAATATTTAAAAATTTATATTAATTTATACAACTTTAAATACACCCGATAGCAACGGTTTAGTTTTCTTTCCTTACAAATAAATAAGTTATAAAATATATATATATATATATAATTTATTTTAGTAAATGAGTGTATGCTCCAACCGGCTGGGCTCGCGGTTTTCGCACTCTAAATATAATTATATAATAATGTTTAAAGTTTTAAACTGGGGATGATGCATTCCTTGCAAGAGAGGTCAAGGCCTAGTAACGACACGTAGAACCCAAGCGCCCACGCAATTGACTTGTTTGACTGAGTGAATCGTTTAAATGGAAGGTATGGATTAAATTGAATTAATCACAATAATTCGATTTTGAATCGAATCAACTAAAATTATATATATACTCAAGTTATAATTTTATTTTGTACATTTTTTTTATTTATTTGGGTAATTATTTTAGCAATGGATATTATTTTTAAATTAAATTAAAATTATTTTTAATTATTTTGTGATTTAACTATTAAATATTTCCTATATGTTATATAAAAATTTAAATAAATCAACCAGTTCAACGTTTCCAAATCAAACTCCACCCCCTTAAACACCACCTAATTATAGGTCTACATGTATAAGCAATTCCATCCTTATTTGGGTTTTCTGGTGGGTCCCACTCTCTTAACGTCGTCGCCATGGCTAAAATCCGATCTCCATGATTTCACTTGTCCGTACCTGAATAAATAATAATAAGTAAAAAGGATAAATAATATTATTGTGTACTGATTTTTCTAATATCTAAACTTTTATTTATTATAATAATAAATTTTTATCTCTTATTTACAGTGTAAATCTTTTTAAAATTTTATTTGGATACTTTATATTAACGAACCACGTAACAGTTTTTATTAGAAAAAGAAAAAATCAGTTTCCTTTTATACTTTTATTAAAGAAATCATTTTTATTCATTTAATATAAATAATTGATATGTTCTAGTTATGATAATATATAATTTTTATTTAAATTGAATTTTAACAATTAATATAGGCATAATAATTTAACTTTTAACATACTAAATTTAATTGACAATGAAAGAGATACGGATAATGATTTTAATTTATTAAAATAAAATTAGATTAAAATAGAATTCTATTAGATAATTATAAATTATGATAAATTTAAATAAATTTCCAAAATTTAGTTTTGAAAGCACCTATCAAAATCGTTACTCCTTTTTTTTTTATAGTGGAAAAGAAATTAAAGCTTTCTTGAAAATAATTTATATATAATTAAATTATATATATTTATAATATTCTTTTAAATATTTTTTATTTGCATCATGATATAGTATTTTTATATTCTAAGGATTATATTATAGTTTGTTAAATTTTTAATTAAAGCATTTCTATGTTAATAATAATTCTTAAATTATTATGTCCTATAATAATATTTTAAATTTATATATTACATATATATAATATAATATGTAAAGTTAATAATTTATTACATTTAATATATATAATAACTTAAGGTTATATTTTATTAGCAGCAGATGCACACGATGTATGTTAAAAATAATTTATTGTATAAAAATTTAATTCTTAAACCCATATAAAAATTAAAAATGTGAAAACATAATAAAATCTCATAAATAAGGAATAAAAATGAATAACAACGCATTAAAAACCACTCATTTGAAAGAAAAAAATAAAAAATAAAAAATAAATATGAAACCTCATAAATAAATACAAACAAAAAAATAAAATATATCCTTAATTAATTGAAAATTTATTAAGATTCTAAGTATAGATCATCTGACATCTACATGATTTTACTAAAAATTCTATAATCCATATCTCCCTTTTTTTGGCTCCACAAATTTTTAATTTTTATCTATTAAAAATATTATTATTTGACACAAAAGATCATTAACTATATGACACAAAAGATCATTAATATAATATTATTCATGAATTATTCAAACTTCATATAATGGGACCGTTTGTTTCTACAAAATTTAAAGAATTAGTGATTACGTTATAAATTTATATTAATTTATACAATTCCATTAAACTTCTTTTCTCACAAATAAATAAGTTTTAATATATATATATATATAACTTATTTTAGCAAATGAGTGAACCTCAACTGCGCATACGGCTCGACCACCATCCCAAAAATTTCACACTCTAAATAATAATTATAATAATGTTAAAGATTTAAGTTAGGGATGATGCATTCCATGCAGGAGAGGGCAAGCTGACAGCAATCAAGAACCCTATATTGACTCAGGAAAAATATATATTTTCAAGATTTCAATGATAGAAAAAAAATATATGATAAATGTATCATCCAAAAACTTTGAATACTTTTATATTATACCACTTATAAAATAATAAATTTGTATAAGAAGTTGACAGATTTAAGGGAAACTATTTGGGGAGGAACATTTGGTAAGACTTATCCAAAAATAATAATAAGACTAAAATTTGATAAATGACAAAAAAAAAAAAAAAAAAGATTTTCAACATTCCAAAAATTATCCTCAAATTGTCACCTGAGCATCCAAAAAATACACACATATATATAATCAGCAATTTACTTTTTAACTATAAAACATTATACTTTGACCACTTATATAAGAGGAAAAAAAAAAAAAAGCAATAGATTTTGTATAAGAATATATATTGTCGGGGCTAGAAAAATTTTGGAAGGCGGAATATTTGTAATTGAATAAATAATAATAAAAATGATAAAACAAAAAGAACTGAAAGGTGGATAAATTTTGGGCATAAGGGGATAAACTGAAAAGGTGAAAAATTATTCTTAAATATAAATGTCTACTGATATATTTTTTTTGATAAGTTTCTATTGATGAGTTCTATTGATAAGGCATTAGATATGATCGATTCTAATGGTCTCTTGAAAGTGATATTTTCAAATATAAATGGTTAATCTGTACAAAATCTATTGATTGATTGAAAATGATAAACAATATCCTCAAATATAAATGTCTAATCCTCTTAATCGCAAATTCTAATGATTGTTTAAAAATGATAAGTGATATCCCCAAATATAAATGTATACGTTGTTGTTTATTGGTGTGATTTTTTCTTTTTTCTTTTGTCTTAATAATTAATAAAAATGTTTTAGTTTTGTAAATTAAGAATATTTTCTCAATTTTATATTAATTTTAATCAACCTACGCCAATAATGCATGTAATTTTTTATTAATTAGTTATTTTATTTAAAAAATAAAAAATACTGCCACACATATGATGCATGTGAGTTCTTATCAAATTTTTATTCAAAAGCTATGTGTTTATCATTAATTAATTTGTTATCTCATTTAAAAAAATTTCAAACAATAAATAATGAGTAATTATTAATTAAAGGTATTTAAGTCAATTGTAAGTAATCAAGGGGCATTTAGATAAAATAAAAACAAATTATAAGGGTAGTTGGTATAAAAGTTAAAAAATTACTTCTACACCACTTACAAAATATGAGTGATTATTGGTGATTAAGGGTCATTAATGGAAAAAAATAAATAAAGTTTTACAGAAAAAAATCCAAAAGATAAAAAGAGTTTCACCAAATTCATGGATTTGTATAAATGTTAAAATTATCATCAAACATAAATGTCCACATCCATTGAAATCCTTAAGACTGCATTGAAAATAGTATCTTCAAATATAAATGTTTACGTGAAAAATGATATCCACGTAAAAATGATATTTTTAAATATAAATGTATAAAAATGTCTGATGAAAATCATTAAGGTGAGAGATTTAGATTCTACTAATCTATTAAAAACGATATCCTCAAAGATAAATGTGGTTGAAATCATTTTCTTCACATATTAAATGTTTACAAAAAATAATATTCTCAAAGATAAAATGAATGTCTATGTTGGTTGTTGAAATCATCCAAAGTAGGTTGCCCTCAAGTATAAATGTCTATATTAGTTGTTGAAATCTTGGAGAGTAAGTTGTCATTGAAATCTTCTTCTAGTATACTTCCAATATCCTCAATTATAAATCTTGCAAAGTGTAAGTTGTCGAGTGAAATCCTCAAGGTGAATGAGACAAATTTTAATGATCTATTTAAAATGGCATCCTCAATATCCTCAAATAAAATAAATGTCTATATCGGTTGAAATCATCTTCCTCAAATATAAATGTCTATTGAAAATGTTATTTTTAAATATAAATGTCTACGCTCGTTGAAATCTTCTAGAATAAGTTGTGTTGAAATCCTTCTCTGTTGAAAATAATATCTTCGATGATTAAAATTCTCAAGATGAAAAGCACATTGAAATCATCTCTATCTATTGAAAATGATATTTTTAAATAGATAAATATAAATGTCCAAGCTTGTTGAAATCTTCTGGAGTATGATATGTTGAAATTCTTCTCTGTTGAAAATAATATCTTCGATGGTTGAAATCCTCAAGATGAAAAACACATTGAAATCATCTCCCTCAAATATAAATGTCTATTGAAAATGATATTTTTAAATAATAAATACCTACACTGGTTATTGAAATCTTCTAGAGTAAGTTATGTTGAAATTCTCGTCTTTGTATTCAAATACTTCTATATTGAAAATGATATCTTCAATTGTTGAAATCCTCAAGATGTTAAAATCTTCTAAAGCTTTTAGGGTAAGTTGTGTTGAAATCCTCGTATTTGTGTTGAAATTCTATATTAAAAATGATACATTCGATGATTGAAATTCTCAAAATAAAAAACATATTCTAATAATTTATTGAAAATGATATCCTCAAATATGTAGATTTGTTTGAAAATGATATTTTCAAATATAAATGTCAATATTCTCAAATATAAATGTCAATAGAGGTAAATTGAAAATAATGAGTTAAATTATCCATAAATGTTTATGTTTATTAAAACTATCCAAAGAAAATACAAAGTATCTCGGTCCAAATTATTCATAAATAAATTAAATGATATTCTCAAATATAAATGTATACGTTAAATGACCTGCTTGAAAGTGATACTTTCAAATATAAATGTCAAGAGAAGTAAATTGAAAATAATAAGTTAAATTATCCACCAATGTCTATGTTTGTTATAGAAGACCTGTTTGAAAGTGATACTTTCAAATATAAATGTCAAGAGGAGTAAATTGAAAATGATAAGTTAAATTATCTACAAATGTCTATGTTTGTTATAGAAAGTGTCTCAGTTAAATTATTTATAAATACATTGTCTCTAAAAAATATTAAAAGAATTAGAAAAGACTTTTGATATTATCCTTCCTCGAATACATAAATGTACTACTGAAGAAGTTGATTAAAATTTAGTCATATACAAATTTGATTGGAAAAAGTTATGAAAGTGTTTTGATTGAAATTATCCCAACCAAAATAAATTGTATGTTGAACTCTTGAAGAATAAAAAAGGACTATTGAAACTATCCTAAAATACATTTATTAATGTACTGTTGATATCTTTAAGGGAATTTGAATGTAAGATATTAGTCTTGGTTGAAATTATCCCTTGAAAATTGTCTTTGAAATATTAGAAAATTAGAAAAGATTGTTGAAAGTATCTTGAAATTACTCTTAATGCTTTATTTAAATTTTTAAGGGACTTTTATTGGAAGAAGTTAGAATTGTGTTAATTAAGATTATCCAAAAATAAATTAAGAGAAGATTGTTGAAATTATCTTCAAATAAATATTACTGAAATCTTAAAATAAAAAATGAGTTTAAAAGTAAGACGTATTGTGAGATAATAAAATACTTTTAAACGATGAGGTATATCATCATGGTATTGTTTGGATGACAAGAAAAAATAAAATAAAATAAAAGTTGATGAAATTTGATTAAAGAAAATTATATAATATAATAAAATTTAAAGCTTTTTTGGTATATTTTTTAAACCACACCATGATAACAATAATAATAACATGTAAGGTCTAAGACATATATGTCATAATGATCAGCTGCTTTCATTTGTGTATATATATATTTAAAAGTATATATGTCATAAATTTTGAGGTGAAACTTTTTTTTATAGTTAAAAGGGTAAATAAATTTCAATTAAAAGCATTCTATATAAAACGTATATTTAAAATTTAAAATAAATTCATATTTGATAAAAAAATATTTTTAATAAGATTATACATTTATTAGTTAGTATTATAATTTTTAATTAAATTGAATTTAAATAACTAATATAAGCGTAATAATTTAGAATTTAGCAGACTAATCAATGTATAATACAAATGAAAATGAAAGGGATAAGGATAAAAATTTTAATTTATTAAAATAGAATTAGAGTATGCCTCATTAAATAGAAATTGAAGTTTTCGTGAAAATAATTTACATATAATTAAATAATATATATTTACAATGTATTTTTTAAATATTTCATATTTGCTTCGTGATATAGTATTTTTTTTTATTCTAATGATTCATTACAATTTGTTAAATTTTTTAAAAAGTATTTCCATGTTAATATTATTCTTTAAATTTAATATTTTAAAGTTGTGTATTATATTTATATGATTTAATAATTAATTACATTTAATATATACAATAACTTAAGGTTATACTTTGTTAGCAGCAGGTGCACGCAGTGTATGTTAAAAATAATTTGTTGTATAAAAATTTAATTTTTAAATTCATATAAAAAATAAGAATGTGAAAATATAAAAAAAATATCATCAATAAAGAATAAAATGAAAAACAATTCATTAAAACCTCTTATTTGAAAGAACCAAATATAAAAAAATCGAAACCCCTTAATTAAATACAACAAACAATGAAATATTTAAAAATCCTTAATAAGTTGAAAAAAATAAAAAAATAAAAAATTATCTAAAAAAAATTTATAATAAACAATTCAAAATAAATCTTATTATATTTTATTTATAATACTTATCCTTTTTGCAATCTAAAAGTATAATACATATCTCCCTTTTCTTTTCTTCATTATCTATACTTAACAAATCTATTTCCCGTAGGAATTTAATTCCCATATATTCCTAATGTCTCTATCTTTATTCATACTTCCCTTTTTTTTTCTCCTCCTACTTAACGAAATTTTAATTTATATCTATTAAAAATATTTATTTTAATAAAAATATTACAGTTTGCAATAAAAGATTACTAATATAATATTATTCATGAATAACTCAAACTTTTACAAAATTTAAATCAAATTTTTTACTGACAAATAAATTATGAAACTATAATATCTAAAAATTTATATTAATTTGTATAACTTCAAATACTTATTGGGTTTAAATTTCTTTCCGTACAAATCAGTAAGTAATAAAATATATATATATATATATATAATTTATTTTAGTAAATGAGTGTATGCTCCATCCGGCTGGGCTCGTGGTTTTCACACTCTCGATATAATTATATAATAATGTTTAAACAGGGGATGATGCATTCCATGCAAGAGAGGTCAAGG
>QLOD02000033.1:10098663-10114362 GCA_003260245.2 Sideroxylon spinosum
TGTCTGACTACGACGTACAATGCCCTTGAAATTGAAACTTTAAAAGTTAAAAGTTATATTTTTAATCTTTAAATTTTCATGAATAATTATAAATAAAAATATTTTAACTTTAATTATCAAAAAAATTTCAAAAAAAAATTCAAACATTAAAGATATAACTCAACTATTAAGATTATAATTCATGGTGTGTTTAGCGCGCTAAAAGTCAGGAAAAACATCTAAAAACTTTTAAAATTTTCTAACAGATTTTGTACGAGAATCAATTGTTAAGATTATAATTCAGGGCATTTTTAGCTCGTTGAAAG
Source organism: Sideroxylon spinosum (assembly GCA_003260245.2). Classification (NCBI taxonomy): domain Eukaryota; kingdom Viridiplantae; phylum Streptophyta; class Magnoliopsida; order Ericales; family Sapotaceae; genus Sideroxylon; species Sideroxylon spinosum. Next base: position 10,098,969 of record QLOD02000033.1, read on the forward strand.
TTATTTGAAAACCTTTAAAATTTTTTAATACATTTTATCCTCCTTGTATTTCATAAAATTTTCATAAATTTATATATATGGAATGATAAATGCACTCATTTGTTAACTTTCTATATTATTTTTTTCATTAAAATTAAGTATCCCCACCCTTGTATATATCTATGGTTGTGCATGGGTCGATTTTGTTTGGATTCATATTTAATCCGAAACCGAATCGATTATAATTTGGAATCAAATCAAACAGAGCCAAAAAATATTGGTTGATTTGTTTCGGTTCAGTTTTCAAGTAAATCTGGTTCGGAATGGGTTAGGTCTGTTTTCGGTTTAACTCACATCGGGTCAGGCTGGATGAGTTTCCAAGATTGATATTTATTACACATTAAAAACAAAAACAAAAAAAACAAGAAAACAGTACATGAAGCAAAAGTTTTATGGTGATAATGCTCAAAACAGTGGAATAGAGTTATTTTTTTAACTTTTTTTTTTTTTATTTGACAAGTGGTGATAATGCTCTAACTAATGCAACCATTTCAACAAAACCATTATTAATCTCCAGCAAGCTCTGATCTATTTGATCTAGTTTCCTTTTGAGAACCGTTAGCCATCAGCTATTAGTTATTAATTTTTTGATTTTTTTTATAATGATTAAATATATCCTTTTATATTTCAAATATCTTTCAAATATTGAAGGTCAAAAATCTCAAAACAACAAAAAAAACTAAAAAATTTAACTATTAAAAAGTTAATTTTTTTTCATTTCCCAAACAAAAAAAAAATTTAATTTTTTAATAACTATTAGCGACTAAAATTTTTTAGTAACTATTAGCCGCTAATTTTTTCTTCCTAAATCATACCTTAAAGAGGGGAAAATGATCACATGGAACTATGGGCAAACTTCTCTATATGATCTGCGTGTGACGTATTTTAGTAGAAATCCGATAGTTGTGAGTCATTACTTGCAGTATGTATTTTAAGGTTCATTTGGTGGGACAAAAAATAATCAAGAAGGACAAAAAATATGGTTTAGAAAATTTTCTGGTATTTGATGTGCAGTCATCAAACCATATTTTTCAGAGATAAATAGTAAAACTTTTTAACTTTTGTATCAACTTTTTGGAGAGAGAAACCGTCGGAACAATTTTTTGGTTCCGTCAAAACGGTTTTAGATCAGAACTTTTTGATTTTTTACCACAGTTTTTTGGAGAAACCATTCGAACGGTTTTGGAGGTTTCATCGAAACGGTTTTGTGTCAGAATTTATTAAAAGTGATTAAAAAAATTTTGAGATTTGTAGAATAGTTATTGAGGTTTGTGAAATGTTATTAAAGTTTGTAAAAAATTTATTGGGATTTACAAAAGTTTTGGGATATGTAGATATATATATATATATATAGATTTGTAGATATTTTATAAAGTATAAGGAATGCAAAATGTGTTAGAGAATTTTAGAGATTTTTAGTGTTTTTCATCATTTTCTTTTGCACCAAACATACCATTAGTTTATATTTGCTAAATCATATTATATTTTTTCAGGTTAGTTCGGTTTGGTTTGCATTAATTCAAGTTGGGTTATTTTTTATTTAGTTTGGGTTGAAAAATACTCAACTCGAGAATCGAATAAAAAAATATCAATTTACTAATTTTTTAATCTAGAATGAAATCGAAAGTAATATAGATCCGAACCAACCCCAATCAAAGTGATCGGATTAATTCGATTTTCTAGTTTCGATTTTTTTTGCGCACCCTTATATATATTTATATATCCCAATAAATTTTTTACAAATCCTAATAACATTTTACAAACTCCAATAATTTTCTATGGATCCCAAAAACCTTTTAAGGAATTTCAATAAATTCTGAAATAAAACCATTCAAATTTAATCGAATTCAAAAAAAACTATTCAAATAAAATTTCTTCAAAAATGTAATATAAAAGTCAAAAAAAAAATTTATTATTTAATTTTAAAAAATGTAATTTGGTGCTCAACTAAAGAATTATCAAATCATATATATATATATATATATATATATATTCGAAGATTCAAACGGTCCCCTCAATTTCCGAAGCTGTCAATCCTCAACTGACCCTTCCTGTTCATCGGTGGACAACTGCGACTTTTTTTTTGGTTTTGCAGAGATATTGTTGACATTTTGCTTGAACACTGTCAACTTTGAAATATTTGAAAAAATACTGTTAGTGGAACTAAAGTCTGAGAACGCGATTTAAAGGTATGTGAACCGGTACTGTTGTACTCGCGGTTCTATGAAACAGGTACTGTATGTGAAAAAAACCATAGTGTTAGTATGTGCTTTGAACCGGTTCTGTCGCCTATGCGCGATTCTGTGAAACCGGTACCATTTGCGATAAAAACCGTAATATCTGAAATCGGTTCTATATGCCCGTTCGTCTACTACCAAGCCGGCCCGACCTTTCAAAGTTATGATTTTTTCAATACATTTCAAAACTACCACTTCACAGCACTATCGTTCAAAAAACTACCATCCATTTCTTCACAAAACAAGAGTACCGACTTCAATCAATCATTACTACGAAACTGTAATCGAACAAATCAGAGAGTTTCAGCTAATTTTTGGCCCCAGCAAACAAATACCGAACCCTCGGTAACAAATCAGGTACCACTTTTTTCATTACTTCTATGGTATTGTTCAGGGTTTTTTTATGAAAACTTTCGTCGAAAACATCAACCCAGAAAGAGTACGGGTATTATGTGGGGGTTTTCCATCCGTTGGGGTTTCGCTAAGTTTTTGGTACTGTTTCCTATATGAGAAGAGTATGGGTACTGTCTCAATTTTTAACGTATTTATTGGGGTTTTCGTATACCGGTATTGTTTGTTATATGAGAGAAAGTACTGATGCTTGGGGGACTTTATTTTGTGATACTGTTTGTTTTATGAAAAAGAGTACCGGTACTGTCTGGGGTTTTGTGGTACTGTTTGATATATTAAAAAGAGTATTGGTACTGTTTAAGGTTATGTGGTACTGTTTAATGTATCAGAAAGAGTACCGGTACTGTCTGGCTTTCAACTACTGCTTGGGGTATTACAAACATACAGGTACTGTCTGGGGTTTTGTGGTACTTTTTGGTGTAGTAGGAATAGTACCGGTACTGTCTGGGATTCAGTGGTACTGTTTGGTGTGTGAGAAAGAGTACCAGTACTATCTGGGCTTTGGTGGTGCTGTTTAATGTATTAAAAGAGTACTGGTACTGTCTGAGTTTTGGTGATACTGTTTGGTATAGTAGAAAGAGTACCGGTACTGTCAGGAGTTTTGTAGTACTGTTTGTTGTACGAGAAGAGTACCGGTATTGTCTGAACTTTGGTGATACTGTTTGGTATATTGGAAAGAGTACCGGTACTATCAGGGGTTTTGTGGTACTGTTTGTTATGTGAGAAGAGTACCGGTATGTCTGAGACTTAGTGATGCTATTTGATATAGTAGAAAGAGTACCGGTACCGTCAGGGGTTTTGCGGTACTGTTTGTTGTGTGAGAAGAGTACCGGTACTGTTTGAGCTTTGGTGATGCTGTTTGGTATAGTAGAAAGAGCACCGATACTGTCAAGGGTTTTCTGGTACTGTTTGTTGTATGAGAAGAGTACATGTACTGTCTGAGTTTTGGTGATACTGTTTGGTATAGTAGAAAGAGTACCGGTACTATCAAGGGTTTTGTGGTACTGTTTGTTGTGTGAAAAGAGTACCGCGACTGTCTAAGCTTTGGTGATACTGTTTGGTATAGTAGAAAGAGTACCGATACTGCAGGAGCTTTGTGGTACTGTTTGTTGTGTGAGAAGAGTACCGATACTGTCTGAGCTTTTGTGATGCTATTTGGTATAGTAGAAAGAATACCGGTATTGTCAGGGGTTTTGTGATACTGTTTGTTGTGTGAGAAATAGTACTGGTACTGTCTGGACTTTGGTAGTGCTGTTTGTTGTTTTCAAAATACTTTTGTTTGGTACTTTCTTTCATAAACAAGATTTATAACTCTAACAAAAAACGAATGTTATTAAATTTCAGGTATTGTAATAAAAAATCATGGCTGGACTACAATACCGTTCCAACTTAATATCTGTCATTAATGAACTTGACTTCATCGACGTAACAAAAGACCACCACGTCTACCTCCAACAAACTCCATTTTGGAGCCTTATATTCAGTATTTTAAGCTCCTATCTGGAAAAAGATTATGCGAGGTAAAGTGACGTTGATATCGAGACGATCATTGATGCATTTGATCCTCCTTCGAAGTCTTTCAACTTAGGTGGAACGAAAATTCGTATCAGAGAAGAAGAGATACGAATGATTTTTGGCGTACAGGATGGAGAACAGTCAGTGGATGTTTCCAAATGAATTTCAAGACCAGACACTGAATTTGTGTCGAGAAGATTCAGTGGCTTGAAACGAATAAAAAAGCAGGACATATCTCATACTCTGCGAGAGGTCACCGAAGATGCGACAGACGTAGGAAGAGCAGATGTCGCAAGGCTGCTAACACTGTTCTGTTTGGCAACGTTGTTTGTCCCTAACAAGGGACATTCATTATCATGGCCATACACGACATTAGTAGAAGATTTGTATCGGATGCAGCAATATAATTGGAGTGCACATATATTAGAAAACTTGGAAAATAATTTATGCTCCAGAAGCAAAGGTGTTGGTGTTGCAGGCTGTGTTATGCTGTTACCGGTAAGCTTTTCGTATCATATTCTGTATCATATTTTGGTACTGTCTTGTGAATTTCATTAACTAATTAATCTTATGAAATTATACAGTATTGGATCTGCGAGCACACCACCCTTGTCCAACCAACAAAGAAGACGGGGACACCCAAGTGTGTTGTTTGGGATCTAAAGCCATTGTCAAAGGCTTTGAAAACATCAAAACTCAGCAACTTGAGATTGACTCAGGTACTGTTTCTGAAAATAAATAGATTAAATTATATATATTCATTGACATAGTAGTAATGAATTCTAGAAATCATGCAGGTAATAAATCACGAATCCCAAACAGAACAACTCGTCAATGCTTTAGAGGATGAGTTATTGATTTTAGATATTTTAGAAAATCTGAAGTCAAAAAGAGTTCCATTGACGGCAACGGAATCTAGTGAAAGGAAGACATCAGTGCTTGAGCCACACGATGCCGCCTCTGAGGAATCAGTTCCGATTGATCTGGTTCTTTCAGTTTTGTCAAATTTGAACTGTGATAAAATCGAAGAATTGGAGCAGCAAATCTTGGAAAGGAATGACAAGATTGGTGATTGTGAAAAACAAATAAATGAAAAGAACGATTCTCTCACCAAGCAGTTCCTTGAAAATGAGGAGCTAAAATTACAAAACTCGACACTGAAGGCTGAGCTTGATAATGTCAACGCCGTTGTTGAAATGTTGAGGGCTGAGATCGCAGAATCAAATGTCGACCAAGAAACAAGGCAATGAAAAGCCTCAGACCAACAACAACAAACTCCAGTTTCTATGTACAAGAGGCTGAAAGAAAAAAAAAAGACAAAAAAAAAGAGATCCGTAATATACCTACAGTGGACGGAGAAAAATTACAAAAAAACAAAAGGTTGAAGCTGTAGCAGAAACTGAAATTATAAATGTCGAGCAACTAAAAGTGCCTGAATATCCAGAAAAGGTCTAGAATATTCCGATCAACCAGATTAAGTCAACTTTTGAACAAAACACACACCTAACGGATCTGGAGAAGAAAAGACTCCTAAAAATCATTGATAATAAGGGGGGAGCGTAAGTTAACATTTAAATTTATTTTTTCTATTAATTGGTTTATGAGAATACTCTATGTGGTTTTGTGGTACTGTATGGGGTCAATACCGGTACTGTCTGGGATTCTGTGGTACTGTCTGGTGTGTGAGAATACTCTATTTATTTTATGATACTATTTGGTATATTTTATGGTACTGTTTGGTATATTTTGTGATACTGTCTGGTGTATGAGAATACTGTATATGGTTTGTGGTATTATTTGTTGTGTTAGAAAGAGTACCGATACTGTATGGGATTTCAGAAAGAGTAGCGGTACTCTTTCTAACACAACAAACAATACCACAAATCATATAGAGTATTCTCAAACACCAGACAGTACCACAGAACCCCAGACAGTACTGACACTGTTTCTAAAACCCCATACAGTACCAGTACTATTTCTAACACAACCAAAAATACCACAAACCACATAGAGTATTCTCACACACCAGACAGTACCAGTACTTGTTTCTAACACAACAAATAATACCACAAATCACATAGAGTATTCTCACACACCAGACAGTACCACAAAACCCCAGACAGTACCGGTACTGTTTCTAAAACTCTATACAGTACCGGTACTCTTTCTAACACAACAAACAATACCACAAACTACATAGAGTATTCTCACACACCAGACAGTACCACAAAACCTCAGACAATACCAATACTGTTTTTAAAATCCCATACAGTATCGGTACTCTTTCTAACACAACAAACAATACAACAAACCACATAAAGTATTCTCACACACCAAACAGTACCACAAAATATACTAAACAGTACCACAAAATAGATAGAGTATTCTCACACACCAGAAAGTACCGGTACTGTTTCTAAAACCCTATACAATACCACAAAATCACATAGAGTATTCTCACAAACCAATTAATAGAAAAAAATAGATTTAAATGTTAACTTACGCTCCCCTCTCATTATCAATGATCTTTTGGAGTCGTTCCTTCTCCAAATCCGTTAGGAGTGTGTTTGTTCAAAAGTTACCTTGATCTGGTTGATCGGAATATTCTAGACCTTTTCTGGATATTCAGGCACTTTTAGCTGCTCGACATCTATAATTTCAGTTTCTGCTATAGCCTCAACCTTTCGTTTTTTTGTAACTTTTCTCCATCCACCGTAGGTATATTGCGGATCTCTTTTTTTTTATCTTTTTTTTTTTCTTTCAGTCAAGCTGGAGTTTGTTGTTGTTGGTCTGAGACTTTTTCTTGCCTTGTTTCTTTGTCGACATTTGATTCTGCGATCTCAGCCGTCAATATTTCAATAACGGCGTTAACATTATCAAGCTCAGCCTTCAGTGTCGAGTTTTGTAATTTCCGCTCCTTATTTTCGAGGAATTGCTTCGTGAGAGAATCGTTCTTTTCATTTATTTGTTTTTCCAAATCAGCAATCTTGTCATCACTTTCCAAGATTTGCTGTTTCAGTTCTTCGATTCTATCACGGTTCAAATTTGACAAAACTAAAAGAACCGGATCAATCGGAACTGATTCCTCAGAGGCGGCATCGTGTGGCTCAAGCACTGATGTCTTCCTTTCACTAGATTCCGTTGCCGTCAATGGAACTCTTTTTGACTTCAGATTTTCTAAAACATCTGAAATCAATAACTCATCCTCTGAAGCATTGACGGGTTATTCTGTTTGGGATTCGTGATTTATTACCTACATGATTTCTAGAATTCATTACTACTATGTCAATTAATATATATAATTTAATCTATTTATTTTCAGAAACAGTACCTGAGTCGGTCTCAAGTTGCTGAGTTTTGATGATGTTTTCAAAGCATTTGACAATGGCTTCAGATCCCAAACAACGCACCTGGTTGTCCCCGTTTTCCTTGTTGGCTGGACAAGGGTGGTGTGCTCGTAGATCCAATACTGTATACTTTCGTAGGGTTCGTTAGTTAATGAAGTTCACAAGACAGTACCAAAATATGATATAGAATATGATACGAAAAGCTTACCGGTAATAGCATAACATAGCCTGCAACACCAACACATTTACTTCTGGAGCACAAATCATTTTCCAAGTTTTCTAATATATGTGCGCTCCAATTATATTACCGCATCTGATACAAATCTTCTACCAATGTCGTGTATGACCATAATAATGAATGTCTCTTGTTAGGGACAAACAACGTTGTCAAACAGAACAATGTTAGCAGTCTTGCGACATCTGCTCTTCCTACGTCCGTCGCATCTTCGACGGCGTCTCGCAGAGCATGGGATATGTCCTGCTTTTTTATTCGTTTCAAGCCACTGAATCTTCTCGACACAAATTCAGTGTCTGGTCCTGAAATTCATTTGGAAACATCAACTGACTGTTCTTCATTCTGTACGGTAAAAATCATTCGTATCTCTTCTTCTCTGATACGAATTTTTGTTCCACCTAAGTTGAAAGACTTCGAAGGAGAATCAAATGCATCAATGATCATCTCGATATCAACGTCACTTTTACTCACATAATCTTTTACCAGATGGGAGTTTAAAATTCTGTTACGTCGATGGAGTCAAGTTCATTAGTGACAGATATTAAGTTGGAACAGTATTGTAGTCCAGCCATGATTTTTAATTGCAATACCTGAAATTTAATAACATTCGTTTTCTGTTAGAGTTATAAATCTTGTTTATGAAAGAAAGTACTAAACAAAAGTATTTTGGAAACAACAAACAGCACTACCAAAGCCCAGACAGTATCGGTATTATTTCTCACACAACAAACAGTACCACAAAACCCCTGACAGTACCGCTACTCATTCTACTATACCAAATAGCATCACCAAAGCTCAGACAGTATCGGTACTCTTCTCACACAACAAACAGTACCACAAAACTCCTGGCAGTACCGGTACTCTTTCTACTATACCAAACAGCATCATCAAAGCTCAGACAGTACTGGTATTCTTTTCACACAACAAACAGTACCACAAAATCCCTTACAGTACCGGTACTCTTTCTACTATACCAAACAGTATCACCAAAGCTCAGACAGTACCGGTACTCTTCTCACGTAACAAACCGTACCACAAAACCCCTGACAGTACCGGTACTCTTTCTACTATACCAAATAGTATCACCAAAGCTTAGACAGTACCGGTACTCTTCTGATACATTAAACAACACAACCAAAGCTCAGATAGTATCGGTACTCTTTCTCACACACCAAATAGTACCTCTGAACCCCAGACAATACTGGTACCATTCCTACTAAACCAAACAGTACCACAAAACCCCAGATAGTACCTGTATGTTTATACTACCCCAAGCAGTAGTAGAAAGCTCAGACCGTACTGGTACTCTTTCTGATACATTAAACAGTACCACATAATCTCATACAGTACCAATATTAACAGTACCACAAAACTCTAGACAGTACCGGTACTCTTTTTCATAAAACAAACAGTACCACAAAATAAAGTCCCCCCAAGCATCAGTACTCTCACTCATATAACAAATAATACCAGTATGCGAAAACCCCAATAAATACTTTAAAAATTAAGACATTACCCGTACCCTTCTCATATAGAAAACAGTGCCAAAAACCTAGTGAAACCCCAACGGATGCAAAACCCCACATAATATTGGTACTCTTTCTAGGTTCATGTTTTCGACGAAAGTTTTCATAAAAAAACCCTAAACAATACCATAGAAGTAATAAAAAAACTGGTACCTGATTTGTTGCTAAGGGTTCGGTATTTGTTCGCTGGGGCCAAAAATTAGTTGAAACTCTCTGATTTGTTCGATTACAGCTTCGTAGTAATGATTGATTGAAGTCGATACTCTTGTTTTGTGAAGAAATGGATGGTAGTTTTTTGAACGATAGTTTTGTGAAGTGGCAGTTTTGAATGTATTGAAAAAAAGCGTGACTTTGAAAGGTCGGGTTGGCTTAGTAGATGACCCAATTGAACGGGCATACAGAACCGGTTTCAGATATTACGGTTTTTATCGTAAACAGTACCGGTTTCACAGAATCGCGCGTAAACGATAGTATCGGTTCAAAACACATACTAACAAAGCGGTTTTTTCACATACAGTACCGGTTTCACAAAACCGTGAGTACGACAGTACCGATTCACATACCTTTAAAACCGCGTTCTCAGAATTTGGTTCCACTAACAGTTTTTTTCAAATATTTCAAAGTTGACAGTATTCAGGCAAAATGTTAACAATACCTCTGCAAAACCAAAAAAAAAAAGTCGCTGAAAAGTCCAGTGATCATTAGGTTTGAAAACAAAAACTAGCCGAGGCTTGCCACTGATTGAAGTTCATGATGACCTTGAGGGACAAACTTTGAGCACACAATGCATAATGAAGTTCGAAGGGTGTTTGGTATAGTAAAAAATGAGATAAAATAAAATAAAATGTAAGCTTTGTAATATTATAGTGAGATAAAAAGTAAATTGTTTTTAGAAATTTTTAGAATTTTTTGATGGTTTTTTGATGTACCAAACATTATTAATCTGATCAGTAGGGTCGGTGGGGGATTAAAGTTGAGCAGCTTCTGTCTCCATCTCAGCCTTAATAGCTGCAGCCAACTGGTTATAGGCTTCCTCCCAAGCAACATTCAGCTCCTCACTCCATTTATCCCCAAATGCCTCTTTCACTGTCCTCAACAGAGGTTATTTCACCACCTAATTAAAAAATATCCAACCGTAACATTAATCAACACAAACCAAATTAATGAATTATTTAAAATAAAATCATAATTTAAGCTCTAGGATAGCATTTGGAAATAAAAAAAATTACACAAAATAAAAATAAAAAATATTAATATGAAAATGATATATAACGATATTTAATTAAAAAAATAAAAACAATTAATAAAAATTAATGAATTTTAACAAATTTTAGCTTCCCAACAGCTTACATCTGATTTCAATGAATTACCTCGTAATGGGGGTCGGCTACTCCGTTTTGGAGCTGAACAGAGCCCAGATATTTGAGAGTTGTGTCTGCAACCACTACTTCGCCCTTCTCCTGGAGTTGAACAACTGACTCACACGTTTACATCAATCCGATCAACAATAAAATTAATTATTTTAATTAATTTTTCCATTGCTTAAAATGAGACAATATTAGGACTCCACTCTTTCACTCTTAAAGACCCAATTGAATAGTACTAAAATTTCAAGAGATAAATCTTAGAAGAAGTATAAGATAAGAGGTGATATTATTTTTAGAGGGTTGACCCACATTGATGTGATACTTATAGAGGGAGATAACTTTTAACTTAGTTTGAATGTTTTGTAAATAAGATGGAGTGAATGATAGAAAAATGAGTCAAATGACTCTTTTATCCTTATGATGTCCCAAAATTTGTTACTCATTAAATTAAATATTAAATTACAAAACCAACTCTATTTAATTATTTTTAGACAATTTGAAGTTGTATTATTTATTTCATTGAAAATTTGATTTTTTTATAAATTTATTTAAAGAACTTTTTTTAGATATGTACTTTTGAATGATTGGTTATTATCTAATTTTTTTAAATTATATTTATTTTGACTTGTTGGCTTATCTATTATTTTTTTAATAGCATTATATTTACTTTGATCAAAATTAACAATACTGTTAACAAGGGGTAAAAACGTCAAAAATAAAGAGATTAAAGGGGGATAACTTTTAGCTGACACTAGGAGTGTCCAAAAATTATCCCTCAATAGGAGAAACCAAAAGGGAAGAGAAACCTAAGAAGGGGGGAGAGGGGGCAAAATTTTCCATCCAAGAATAGTTTTAGTGTGGGACCCATATTTATGAGGAGTAAAAGTTTTGGAGGGGATTTTTAAATGCATCTAATCGGGGTCTTAAAGATACATAATTGAGATTTAAAAGAGGAGAAAAATAATAAAGAAAAGGGAAATCGGAGTCCAAATTTTTAATGAACGTGTTTCAAACAAAATGAGATATTTTATGTATATGACTGATATTTCATAAATTTTATTCAAATTGGCATATTAAAACTTGACTCTTTGGCTTTTAAAAATGAATAATTGAGATTTAAAAGAACCAAAAAATTATAAAACAGAAAAGAACATGAGAAAATCGGAGTCCAAAATATTAATAAACGTGCTCCAAACAAAATAAGGTATTTTATGTATATGGCTGATATTTCATAAATTTTATTTCAAATGGTGTATTTACTTTGAAAAAATAATAATAATAATCCCATTTCTTGCACCACTTTCTCATTGTATTGAATGAAAAAATATGACGAGGAAATAATTATGTAGTTGAACTATATAAAGATCGAAAATAGAAAAGGAATAATTTGAAAGTAGTACTATTATTGTGATTAGAATTTATCGTGGTAAATTATTTATTTTAAGTTAATTAATCTACAATTATACTAAATCATTTTAGGTGTAAAACTTTAAAATGGGGTCCTTACTCTGTATGAATACTTATTATATAATTATGTCACATATAGGGGGTGAATTTGTCCTCTTGCCCTTTAATTTGAGGTCTTAAGTCAAACCTCATGTCTATCCCGCCCTATTGACGCAAACAAACAAATATAGACGTAAAAATAAATTGATGTCACCACCATTATTAATTCTGCAATGGACAGTCATATAAATAAAGATATCTGATTCCATCACTTTATAATAATAATAATAACAATAATAATAATAATAAATTACACAAACCATCCCTTAATATCTGTATAATTATATTTAATATTCATAATATTTAAAAATTATAGTTATCTTTTTTATTTTAAAATACTACCAATATTGATCTTCGATAAAAACACTCATTAAAATTTAAAACCTCTTAGTTTTCTCCATCAAATATTGACATCATTAATTTTTTTTTTTAACAAAAATCCTTGAAAATACTTTACTTTTACTCCCTTTTTTTTTTTTGCTTATCTTTTAAAAATTTTTGTGAAGAAAACTAATAGAAAGTAAAAAAGAATGGGGAATAAAATAAAAAAAATACTTTAAAAGTTTAATTATTTTAACATTTGTTATTAAGTTTTAGCTACCCAAATGTTAAGAAAAGAAAAGGTATTTACCTTAATAATAATAATAATAATATACTTTTTTTCTGTACAAATAACATTAGTATGTTACTTTGACTTTAAATTTGATAAAAAAAAAAAAAATGGGTTTGGTAGCATGCATGCCATAATTCATTCCTCCGGGCAGGGCTCTCGGGTGTCCGGGATCGATCAGATGTGAAAAATGGTAATTAAGGGCAAAGAAATGGAGCTATATACATATACACACACTAACCATCTTGAAGACCTTGACAGCATGAGCTTTGAGTTTGGGATTGTTCTGCGGAACTTCATCCAAATCTTTCAGAAACGAGAACATGTTCTTCACTGTCGGCGCAATCTCCAATATCCTGAATCATCATCATCATCATCATCAAAATCATCATCGATCAAACAGTAGATAGATAAGTACACACAGAACAATGCATGACACCCTTAACATATGGATCTTTCCAAGCATATATGCATTCACAGGCATAAATATTTACTTACAAGGTAAAGAAGCGAAGACTGAAATCAGGAATATTTTGCTTCAGAACTTCCCACGATTCCTTCACCAAAGCTTCTTGCTTCTCAGTGAAACCCATTTTCTTCTCTAATAAACCCCAGTAGTCCTGTGATTTCTCCTTTTCAAGATCTTTTGCGCTTTATATATTCTTCTCTGCTCGATGGTATGGCATATACTGAGTTTTCGAGGGGAAGTGAAAAGTCGACGAAAGGGAAGCGTCATTGTTAAAAATAAGAAAACAATCAGAGCTATATTTAGAAATTATTAAGTGAGATTACTACGGATTCAAGTGCCCAGGAGCTTATCTAGAAATTTGAAGGCTTTCTTAGAAAACTTTGCCTATAGGGTGGTTGTTGAGAGTCGGATTCAAGATTTTCGGCAAGAGCACATGGTATCAAAGAAGAAAACAAGCCGCTATATCGTAATTAAGAATTGAAGAAAAATAATGCTACTTTTATATTATAGAAAGGTAAAAATATTCTATATTTTAATGATTCAATGGATCCTTCTAACAACATATGAGATTTAATAAAGATGTACTTGTTATAAAAAATATATATATAATTATTATTATTAAATTTTATTATTTATAAAATTTAACTATTATGTTATATGTTATATTTCTTGATAGATATATTTAATTCTATAGTACAAGAATATAATATATTTGATAAAATATTCTTAGTTCGATTCTTATAAATTCTTTTTATATTCAAAAAATTTGAGTAAATATTATGTGGCATTTGGTTTGTATGTCTATTTTCTATTTTTAGTTTTGTGTTTTTTTTTTTTTTTTGGAGAATCATATTTTAAGAATACTAAAAATGTATGTCATTTGACATTTTTTGTTTTTCATATTTAAGGATTCTTCTTATTTTGACTCAAAAAGACTCAAAACGACTTTTAGTCATTTTGTATTTCATGCATAAACCATTTTTTTATTTTCTACAACAGATTCTTAAAACACAAGTGACCAAATATGTTTGGAAGTATTTTTCTTATTTTCAAAAATTTTAAATATAAAAATGAGTTTAAAATAGGTATATCCCTTCATAAAGGACATTAAATATTAAATAATCATGACACGCATGAATAGAACTAAAGCACACATAGAATTTTAATTAAATTAAAAAATTAATAATTAATACATTAAAGATTAAAAAATTATGAAACGTATGAATAAAACTAAAGTAGAAGCATCATTTTAAGGCAAATGGTGAGGAGCGTTTGCTACCTAGTTTTTACTCCTAAACACCTTCTTTTATGTTTAAACACATTCTTCTATCTTGAAGATTGTTTTAAAAGAGTGAGAATTGATACAAAAATAAATTCCAATATACATAATTAATGTCTTCAATTACCTTAATATTGAGAATTGATGTAAATATAAATTTCAATATCAATAATTAATGTTTTCAATAAGCAAGACCGTAATTTCAAATAATAATTAATACATTAATTAAAAATGATATAATTATGATATATCTAAATAAATTAAGTTAAAACAAAAAGTACAAAAATGTGAAAATTGAAAAAAAAATATAAAATTTCATAAATTTATTAAATTTTGAATGGTCTAAAATATTATTTTACATTTTTGTTATTAATGGAATTTTAAAAAATTTGGGCCCCCTTTTGTGGGGTCCGACGCTACGGTCTCAGTGGGGTTGCCACATCCCTACAAGTGCTGTACTGAAATCTTTTGACGTCCTCCTTTGAATTCATAGCAAATTTTTTTGGGTTTGGATAGGGTTGTGGAATTTTTGAAATTGAAATATAATTTTAATACATAAATTCTTGTAAAAATTTATCTAACAATCAAAATTAAAATATTTTCGTCTGGTAAATAAATTTTTATAAGAATATAAAAACTAAAAATACAATTTCTACCTCCTAAAATTAAATTTTGACTCCCAAGATTCTCTCACCGAGCGCGCGGTTTATGTCTCCAGCCGGGGCATGCACAATTTGTTGTCGTTTGCAATATTGCATGTAATGAAAGGTCAAGTTGGGATGGGCATGCATTGCTTTTCTCGAATAAAAACTTTTAGGACCACCAAGTGCTTAGACAAGCAATTAACCCGGTA
>QLOD02000033.1:10178029-10189011 GCA_003260245.2 Sideroxylon spinosum
ATCCCCGCCTTGGGGGCCCCCCCCCCCCCCCCAAAAAAAAAAAAAAAAAACAATCTCTCCCTGTATATTGTGTGCATATATAACATATTAGGTGTGTGTATAAATGAGCAAGGTACTTGCATTTTGGTATTGGATTGTTATATGTTAGATATTACTGGCTTGTTGATATGCATTTGATCTCCTAGTACGATTATTGAGATTGGCTCAAGACCACCCAAGATTGGTATCAAAGCCCAGGTTATCTCAGCCCATCGGGAGAAACAGGTTGTCACTTTCTTCGACCCAAGGCTTGATGTGTGAAGGTGGAGATTGATGGGATGTTTCCACATCGGATGTGGAATGGGCAAGTGGATGGTATATAAATGTGAGGGAAAGTTTCACCTTATGGGCTAGCTTTTGGGTTGAGATAGGCCTAAGACCATCCAACATCCATCTCCTCTTGTCTGCACAAAAAGGTCAACCTTTCATCCACTAACACCTTATGGCAAGTCTTAACTCCAAACCTGAAAGTTTCCAAATCTCAATCTACATGTCAACCCATCTTCTCCTTGTCCAATATGGACAATTCGATAGAGTGTACACATCAAAAAAGTTAACTCGTCCACCCTGCAATTTCTATAATTTTTTTTCTTCTATGTTTCACAGTGCTTAATTTTGGCAGGAAGATATAGAATCATGCTTGCAGGACAAGGGCAATATGGCTGACATTGTTTGCTGCATGCAGCATTTGCAGGTTCATACTTCACTTTTTCAGTGTTTCTTCCCTTTTATTTCTTTTAAGCAAGAAAAGTGAAATTTAACTTCATTCTACTTGCAGTTGTGTTTTGAAACTGAGGAGAAAGTAAGGAGACTTCTACATAATGTGTCATCATTGCTGAAACCTGGGGGTTATTTCTTTGGCTTTTGTCCTGACTCGTCTACTATATGGTATGACAGGTTTTACAAAGGATGTATTTTTGCCAACTCTTTGACCTCTTCTTGACTTATAGCATATTCTTATCTTGCCATTTCTTTTGGATCTTACAAATTTGGTTGTGGAATTAACTTGTTCTTCCTTATGGACTGATTCAAACTTTATTTTATTTTTTTCTGCAGCTATTGGTTATTAACCTGTATTTTTTTCTTAACTTCTTAAAAAAGATTGATTTAATTTTACTTGTCACAAGAAAAAAAAAATCATTAAGTTCTAAGAAATAGCTTGGAAATATTTATTTTACCGGTCATAGTTCAATCGACGTTATGGAAGAGAGAGAACTGATGTGATCATGGTTTGAGGACCTTTTCTGTTTGCTTTGAACACTCCCCTGTCTCTATTATTCTTATTCTCTCCTGGTCCTATGTACGTGCTTGTGCGTATCTGCTTTTTAATGCCAGATAGTATTGAGGGTAGCATATTGCTAGTGTGGATAGCGGGGGGTTTAAACTGATAACTGAACCATCAGAAGTGTGCTATTGGTTGATTTATGCATACTTCAATACAATGAATAATCGTACGGGGCTATAAAAAATATACATTTATACATCAATAGGAATGCCCCATCTATGCCAAATCTGCCTATTGAGAGAGCCAATGATGTTTGAAGGGAGATTGTTCTGTGCAAGGATGACGTTTGGTGTTTTTTTTTTGGTGCCTCAAATCTTTTTCGGCTGGTCCATGAAGGAGATGAGTGGTGAAAGAAAAGTGCAAAGGCAATTGGAGGCATAGTTCAAAGTTGTGGTTGTGGAATTCATCTCGGTCAGGTGGCTGCCGCAGCGTAAATTTTACTTTTTGAAACTATCCATATAATTACATTGAGTAGAAGAAGAAGTATCAGGTTGATAATCTGGAGGGTGATTTAAGATGATTTCTTACAACTTCCAAGTAGATGAAAGAGGCCAAGACCAAGCTCCATTGTTGATTATGGCAGAGACTCTACTAGAGGTTGGAATTCTTGCATCATCAGGCTCCAAACTTGCCTTTCAGAAAAAAAAAAAAAAAAAAAAAAGTAGGAATTGGAGGGCCAAATGGGTGCTAATTTCTGTGCCAAAATGAGGTCTTCTTGCCATTCCCCACTTTACATTTGAAGATAGGAACAACTACTTCTTCGAGCTTTTAATAGGTCTCTAATTAGTCCCACTGATGGTGGGGATACCCCTAGTATCAAAAGAAAAAAAAACGTCACTGATTACCCATTAGGTTATTTTTCTGTTAACCATTGATGGAATCTTGTCAATTCCACTGTACATATTTTTTTTTTCATTTGCTTTAGGGGAATCTAATTTTCATTGAATCTGCCACCTGATTGGTCAGATGTTTGAATTTTGTTGGCCGTTGAAGTCAAATGGTTTATACACCTCTATATTGTTGAGAAAAAGTATGAATTCTCCTGTTGTGACTTGCATGGACTCTTATTGAAATATATAGGTGCATACGAAGTAACTTGTTTATCTCTGCATTCTACTTTCTTCAGTGCCAGTATCTGTTGTCATTATTTTTCCATTTTCATCCATTCAATTTGAAATTGTGTTCTTTGTATTTGCAGGGCAAAGTACCAGAAGAATGTTGAAGCATATCACAACAAGAGCAGTAGCATGAAGCCCAACCTCGTCCCGAATTGCATAAGATCAGAGAGTTACATGATCACTTTTGAAGTTGAGGAAGAGAAGTATACTTGATTTAGCTCTTAGCATGCTTGGTTTCCTTAGAAAATTGACCAAAGCTAGTTTAACCTTGTCATCAAATATGTGAACTTTTTCAGGTTCCCTTTTTTTGGAAAGAAATACCAATTGAAATTTGCCAACGACAGTTCCGCTGAAACTCATTGTTTGGTTCACTTCCCTAGTTTGATCAGGTGATATTTCTATCTTCTAACTGACTATTCATTAAATCAGTACTATTGCTGGTCGTAAATGTCCAAACCGTGTTTCCAGCATGTCGTCATGTTTAGAAATTTGCTTGGAATTTGACGGTACGAGTGGTGTTCACATGGAGGTGCTTACTGGTGGTCCAAAATATGGATTTGTGACATTAAAATAGTATCTTGTTACTTTTTATTTGTTAGGTTTACTTGCACTTTCAAACGATCTGATAATTAGCTGTGTTAATTTGTTTTCCAGGTTGGCCAGGGAGGCTGGTCTTGAATATGTGGAAATACAAAATTTAACAGAATTTTATGATGACAACAGGTAAATGATTTTTCCATCCACTAGGAATTCACGTGTATTTTCTTACCAAAGGTGTCCTCTACTTTAATTTTTTTGGGTAAGTATATCAAACATTGTATTAAAAAAAGGCATTAGGGGGAAGCCACCCGTGTACAAAAAGTAGGTACAAGTATCACGTATCAAGTAGTTCCATATTCTCAATAAAGTGCAAAATATGAACTTGGTATCTATACCCCCGCTAACCAACTATGCAAAAACCTGCAAAAAATGTTTTTTAATCTATACAAAGGCCACTCACTGTCCTGAAAATATCTTCTATTTTCTCTCTCCAAATCACCCAAGCTAAACAAAAAGGAGTTAAATTACCATGCCTTTCTCTGCTTGATGTTGATATGAGTCCCCCACCAAGTTTCAAAACTTGGTTGGTTTCAATAGGGAAAACCTAATCCATTCCAAACCAAGAGCCAAATGGACTTCCAAGGAAAGACCCTTCCCCCCCTCATTTTGATCATCCAAAACCTTATAAAAAAAGTTGACCTCATACTGCCTAGTGTGACACATCCCTTCTCAAAGTGTTGTTTCCAATCGCTCTCTTGGGAATAAAGGTTGGTGTATAATCTTAACAAATCATCAAACTCCCAATCATTAACCTCTCTTTGGAGAATCACAATCCACGTTATGTTCTCATCCGGCCTTTGAAATGAATATAAACAGGTAGGGATCCATGCCAAACCCTCCCCCCGCCAAGGGGGATTCCCCCCCCCCCCCACACAAACCAAAAAAAAAAAAAAAAACTGCTACTGTGATTGTCCACACCTTTTTGTCTTGGTGTCAACATATTTAGCCCAGAGAATCAATATTAAGCCCCACTTGTAAGAAAAACTCTTCCAAGCCGCAGCCATATAACTTAAAAATGTGACTCATCAAGCTTTAAAATATGGGTAATCATTGTGAGTTGTGCCAATATGCATGGGAAGGCATTTTAAAAGTATTGAGGGTCATGCTTTTATAAAAAAAACTTGAGTAAACTACATCTACCTCTCCTTAACATTTGGATAATTATACTTAGCACCCACAACATTTAAAAGTTACACTTACCTCTCTTATTTTGAGATGTTATTAATATTGACCCTCTTTTGATAAAATCAATTGTTAAAACTTGACAGAAAATATTGAAATAACTAAAATTTTAGTGTGTTTTTCCTATTTTATCATTCCTTCTCTTACATTCTCGTCAATGTTCTTTACAAAAATCTCAAAAAATAAGTAAAAGCAAAATATGAGAGAGGAGGGGATAAAATAAGAAAAATACCTAAAATTTTAGTTAGTTTGACATTTTATGTTAAGTTTTGATGACTGATTTTATTGGAAGGGAGTCAATGTTAACAATATTTCATAATAAAGGAAGCAAGACTAACTTTTAAATATTGTGGGTGTTATCTCAAATGTTAAGGGGAGTTAAGTGTAGTTTACCCAAAAAACTTTGATTAGAGAGAGTTTTGACACTATATATTTATTATCATCAAAATCAATTTAAAGCTATTTTGTTCAAACCATGAGGCTAACAAAATGCTTTTCTAATGTATATTTGGATCCATCTCTAAACTAATTTGCATCCTCCTCCTGTACATTGGCGGTACCCCCTTGACAACTCTTTTACATTCAGAAAAAAGAAAAGGCTGTATGAACTTAGATGACTCAGAAAACATAATTTTTCCCTCAGATTAGCCTGTCAATAAGAAGTGACTGCAAGCTTCAATAATTGATTTTACTCTTACTGTCTTTCAAATAAGTGATAATTGGAGTGCTATCCCTAGGAGCATAGGGTTCTAGCATTAGACTTGTTATCAAGACTCACATTACTTATGACGTTATGTCAGTTAGAAATGCTGACTTTCATTCCCCTTATTGACTTGGCTCGAAAGAGCACAATTTGCAGGCTTGCTATTAGATGTTGGTCCGAATCTCGTGGATCCTAGAGGAAGACTGCTTCCTAGATCATATGATATGTTAGGTGAGCCCCTTCTTAGCCTTTTCTGCATGCAGTTGTTCCAAACTTGTACACATTGCCATTTTATTCGTGAGTTCTCATTCTTGCTATTGCACTTTTGCAGGTCTGTTTACCACGTTTGTATTTCAAAAGCCTGACCCAGATATTGTGCCCCCTCTCATGACTCCTTTATTGCAAGATGGAAGTCATAATCACGATGAGGCAAGTCTTTATTATAATAGGAAGGCTATGTTGAGAGCATACTGCCATGCTTAGAGTCACGAGAACCTTTCTCATTACCCATTAACTATACTTTAACCTAAATGAGGAAGAACATAATACTTATGCTGCTTGCAACACAGTTGTTTCTTTAGTTTTATATTATCATCCTTTGCTTGATTTTGGGAGCCTGTAGAAACAAGGTCCTCTCTTGAAGAGAGTAGAAATTTTCAAATCTATTAAGGGGCAATCTCTTTTGATGTTCAATATCCATCTAAAACTTCAATCCATTCTGAAGTTAGAAGTGAAGAAAATGAAAACTTTGCTAAGCTTCATGTTTGGTATGAAGGCAAGGGTTGCGAGGTAGGAAAGGGCAGAGGAAAATGAAATAATTGGAGAGAGTTACACACATTTGTTAGGAAGGAAAGGGAAAACAGAGAGGGAGCTTCTCTTTAGCTAGCTATACTGGGAACAATATGTCCTCCTTATTCCCTCCTGCCTTCCGTTCTAATTTCCTACACTCAACCTATACAGAAGACAAAGTTCAAAATTTTGCTGAGCTTAATGCCATGGAGAAAGGTTGAAGTATCACATTCCAAAAACATTCCCCAATCAGTAGGTTTTTGTTGCACATATAATATTGCCTCTATGACCTCTCTACAAGTGCCTTAATTACCATTTTGAGTTTCTAACTCCTGGATTCCTTAACAAAACATTCATCAAGATTTGCTTCTTGCCATCCCAAAGAGGAAATTGCAGGATTCACGCCCCTGAGGAGTAATGATTTGTGTCTTACTAAAAAAGGGTACTAAAGCTAACTTTGAGATGTAAGAGGCCTTCACACTTGGGCATTGAAGAGGAAGTAAAAGAGCAAACAGCTTTTGTATCCTCAATCTCAAAGGATATTGTTGCTCTTATCGTGCCCTTACTGAAAATTAATTGCAAAATTTTACAGCATTGTTATAAAAATTGTTGCAATTTCTAAAATGTGAATTAAAGCTTTGCAATGGCATGATTTTGGATCACCAAATCTTGGTTGCAGGGTTGATTATTCGATTTTTGATTCTAACCGAATTGTCTGAATTTTTTCGATTTCTTAATAGAAGGAATCAAATATTTCGCATAGAAGGTAGAGAACTGAATCAATTTACTTCCGAAGAGAAGATAGGGATTCGATTTCGATTTAGTTCTAGAACTAAATTAAAATTTTATTTATATATATAAATGTTTAATTTTTTTTAAATTTATTATTATCATATTAGCTAATATCATATTTATATTTATAAATCTCTAATTTCTATTTTTGTTTTTGGACAAACTTATTATATATATATTTATATAGATAAACATCTAATTCGAATTTCGGTTCTACAACTACAAAAATCAGAATTGAACTGAAATATAATTTTAGTCTTAAAAAATAACCAAAATAAAGCCAAAAATTGAATTAGCCATACCGAAAAGTGAAATTTCGGTTTTGGTTTGATTTTGCACACCCAATTGTTTTCACATCGAAACCTTTGATAAAGGAAAACAAGACTCACTATTGATATAGATACACTAAAAAGAAAGAAATAACAATAATAGAAAATTATTTTTCAAGTACATACTAAAAATATTCAACATAATCTTCAGAAGGATGGCCCCTATATGCATATATGAGGCTTTTGCCCAATGTATGCAAAAAGAACACCTAATTCCCTGACCCATGCACCACAAAAACCTATTCCTTGACCTAGTAAACCCCCAAAGTCATCATTCCAAAGGACGCTTCCTGATTCCACAAATGATGATTTTGGCATCACTAGGTAAAATAAATAAATAAATGAAATTCTTCTTGAATTAATCTTAGTGAACGACAACTTTGAAGTTGCCTTAACAAACGACGATTTCAGCTTCACGGGAAAGGGATAAAATATAGAACACTTTACAATTCTAGCTTCACAGATTAAAGAAATGATTTTAATCCCAAGATCGTCATTTGTAATGATGAATCCTGGCCTTGGAAGTCAGTTTTTTGTATACCAACTTTAGGATTTTCAGTTATAAAATATTTTGTCTCAGTTTTTTGTATACCAACTTTAGGATTTTCAGTTATAAAATATTTTGTAATGACCACTTTATGGTTTTTGGATGCTCAAGTCGTTATTCAAGACAAGGTCAGGGAATTGATTTTTTGAGGTGCATGGGTTGTGGAATAGGTTTTGGAGGGATCATGCACGATGGGCAAAAGACTAAATCTCCAGGAAGTGGTTTGGGGGATGAAATTCTATGTATAGTGTCCTTTTGACAACTGGTGACATAGCTACTTTCTTGGAAACTTGCATCAGCACTTCCCTTTTAATCACATTGGGCAGGATAAAACATCCACTGCACCAACTGATTGTTACAGTCACCACCCTATTTCTGACCAACAAAAAATCCTAACTGATATACAAATATGGTCAATTTAGCCCGAACAAAACTTTTAATGAGGATAATATGCGTGTCTGAACGTTCAAACTTCTTGCATATTTTCTCTGCATCTGCATGCTTATTACTTTATGTTGTGTTTGGATCAATAGTTTGTGTAGAGAAAAGAAAATGGAAGGGAAAGTAAATGATGTATATATACTCATAGTTTATGATTGATCAAATGAAAAAATACTTTTTTTTTAAGCAATATCGATTTATTTTCTTTTCCTTTTTCTAACCCAATAAAATAAATAAAATAAATTCGACCTCTATTCATTTTGCTTTCATACCTTTTCCATACATGTTTCTTGTTCTTCTCCAAATACAAGTACCTCCAAACACACTCTTATAGTTGGGTTGTTCTCTCGTTAAGATAAAGATAACTTCCAAAGACTTAAATTCGCTGCATGTACATCTGCTTTCAGACATTCTGTGTTTTAGATCACACAGGAGTTAGAAGATTTTTAATTTACTGATACGGAAGCAAAATTCTGGCATCCAGCAAATGTTCATAGATATAAATATCGATATCTTCAGCTTCCACCTACTAAAGAATAAAGAGAGTTCTATCCGTATTTGCTCCAAAGTTACCAACATGTCATTCCAAAATCTTCATATTTTCTCCGTTTGGTAGCAAAAGCTTTCCTTCACAAGATGATCCAGAATTCCTAATCAAACATGCCACAGGCATAATTCTTTGGATTTGGATCCTCTGCTTTCCATGTTTGGTGTGGCGGGTTCCATTCTATATCATGAATGTTTGCCGCGACTGCTGTCTCATTAAATGGGTAACTAGTGTCAAGATGTGTTACGTAACTACAAAAATTCTAACTATGACTGCTTTAAAATTAATGGATACTTGTCGTGCCCGAATCCAATACTCTAGTAACATGTTGTATAATTTTAAAAATGGTGTCGTATTATTTTTTTTAAAATGAACACATGAGATGTGCTAGATGATTATTTTTTGAAATGGAGAAGTGACATGTCAGATACTTAAATGTGTTTTACTTTCTTTTTTTTTTTTTTTAATGGACACCTATTATGTACTCGTCGAATACTTTATTTTTAAGTGTCAGAAATTTATAGAAGTGTGCCTTATTATTTTTTGAAATTGGATACTCGTCGGGTCTTTATTAAAGACAAGTGTCAAACACTGATTGAAACGCATCTTATTATCTTTATTTTTAAAATAGACAATTAGACACTTTTAATTTTAAAACAGTCATAAAGGGCAGCCCAGTACACGAAACTCCCATCTATGTGAGGTCCGGGGAAGGGTCGGACCGCATTGGGTCTATTGTACGCAGCCTTACTCTGTATTGCAGGAGGCTGTTTCCACGACTCGAACCCGTGACCACAAGGTCACACGGCGACAACTCTACCGTTGCGCCAAGACTCTCCTTCAATCTTAAAACAGTCATATTTTGGAAATTTTTAATTAGTTAATGTCTAAACACCTCAACCATCAATTTCCTATTTAACGAGGTAGCACACCTCTATGATAGGGAATTAAGCTCTGATCCTGATCCATAGTTGTTTAGCTTTTTAACCCTTCCTCATTTTCCTTGGATAATTTTGATGTTGCAGAGAGAGTGGCAAGGCAACATTTGGAGAGATGATGAGAAGAATGCACAAACAGAGCCATCAATTGGACTAGGCAAGATAACTGAGCAGAAAGGGATTTTAGGTCCAGGACCAGCAGATTTACGTTTTTCAGAAGCCATGTAATCTGCTTGTGGCTGGCTGGAAGCAAACCAGATTAAAAATGGAGAGGTAAACTCAGTTTGCTTGGATTGTTGATCTTCTACCCTAATCCCGCATGTAGTTGTACATATAGTAGCTTGGAAAGGTCACTTATCGTTAAGCTTAAATGTATGACTGATACAAACCCGTACACTATTTTTTTTGGGTGTCTGTATAAATAACTTTGTGTTCAGTTTCCAGTAAATGGAAACAAATTTGACTTGAATGAAGCAATAAATAAATGGGAGCTTTTTCTCATTTCAGATTCTGATGGAAAGCGCAAGTTATAACTATGTTTTTACTAATCTTCAATGCGAACTTTTGAATGGATATTGCATCGAGTATAAGTTACATATATGTTGAGGGGCTAGTGCGTATGGTATCCACCCAGGGGAATTCGATGCTAAGTTGTGATTTTCTAGGGAATACTGTCGGCTGGTTAGCGTTCTATCTGCTCTATTTTATGTGCTCTCTGTGTTGTAAAATTGTTCAGCAACTACGTCTGCTGATGCTTTAGTACAAAGCAGTCACCTTGTGCTGTGGGGAATGGGGTTGTAATCTCCATCCACAACCTCCACCCATATCCTTTTTAAGCAGTAGTGGTCGTGAGATTCAATCTCTACTCCCCTACCCCCCCCCCCCCCCCCCCCCCCCCAAAAAAAAAAAAACAAAAAAGCAAAAAAAAAAATAATAATAAAAAGAAAAAAATAAAATAAAATTGGAAAATGGTCAATTCACTCACCACTGGATAAGTGAGGTTAAGTTTGTATACCCATTACATTTACATGATGAAGATGTATTCTTCCTTAGAAAATTCCATTATATTTACAAGATGTATTATTTTCTAGAAAAAAGGAAAAAGAAAAGACCATTTTATGAGATTTTTTATTTTTTTTTCTCTTAAAGTAACAAGTGGCGGTGACAGTTTTATAAATAAAAGGCATCTTAGTGATTTGATTTTAAAGTGATATTTTCATAATTAAATAATAGTTTTTCAATTATATCTCGTACTAAAGTTTTCTGATAACGGAGTATTAGTGAAAAGTCTACTTCTTGACAAAAAAGAGAGGGTTGTCTACCCACTCAGGGCATCCAAATCAAACTTTTCTCAAATGGATAAAAGAAAGATACATTTTTTTATTTAACAAATACTTTATAATTAGAAAGCAGTGGTAGAGATTTTTCAAAATAGAAAGGACGAAGAGATGTTTCAGCGAATCTTTTTTTTTTTTTTTTCTTTTTTGTTTTTATCTAACCCTTGGAAACACAATAAATTATGTTTGGGTTACTGAGAAAGTGAAATAAAGAAATGTTGAATGAAATTAAAGAGACAACTTCAATCATAATTCATTTCTCTTGAATGAAATACTATAAATCTGTATCTTCGCCGAGGTAATGACCTCTTTAGGTTGATTTTTTTTTTTTTTTT
>QLOD02000033.1:10341961-10357348 GCA_003260245.2 Sideroxylon spinosum
GTTGATAGTAGGATTTGTTAATAAGAGGTTTTTCTCCCTGTGAAAGGGTTTCCTCGTTATTCCTGGCTTCAAGTTAAAAATTCTGTGGGTGTTTGCTTGGTTCAGAATTTTTCAACATTCTCCTATTTCCACTCAGATATCAGCAACAATTGTTGTAATCTAACCAGTCTCTGATGTTCTGCCTTCAGTTGCTCACAAGTTGGACACTTGCTAATGAATTTTGCCACATCTTTCTTCATTCCAGCCTAGTAGAATTGTTACTTTAAATCATGATACATTTTCATACCTCCCGAATGCACTGCTAAACGTGAGTGATGAAACTCCTTTATAACTTCATTTCAAACTGAAAGAGGTACAAAAATCCTTCATTGATTTCTGGTTAGCTCATTATTATCTATCATCTGACCTGAAAATACCCATTAGATCTTGTATTTTTTACCCGAACATCACCAGCCTTTTTATCAAATCCTTGCGCTTCAATTACCCTACTAATTAATGCTAGTTGAACAATAGATGTATACAATACCACCCTTTTCATTCTCCTCCTCAAGCTCTAAGTCAAATTCATTTAAAGTTCCTATCATTTTCCTTCTTTAACTGTAATACTGGCTATGGTACCTCGAGTCTTTCTACTCAATGCATCTGCAACAATATTATCCTATCCCCTTGTGATAGTGTAGCTCATAGTCATAATCCTCCATTTACTCCATCCATCTTCGCTGTCTCAAATTCAAGTCTTTCTGGGAAAAAATGTATTTCAAACTCTTGTGGTCCAAGAACACTTCAAACTTGTCACCATATAAATAGTGTCTCCAACTATTCAATACAAAAATTATAGCTGCCAATTCTAAGTCATGAACTAGATAATTTCAGTCATGAATCTTTAATTACCTTGAATCATAGGCTACAACTCTCCCATTCTACATGTGAACATAATCGAGTCCTTTCCAAAACACATATTTATGCACTGAGTAACCTGCTCTACTCTCTGGAATGACTAATGCTGGTACAGTGGTTAATCTCTTCTTAATCTTCAAAAAACGATCTTTTGTATGTATTGTTCCATTCGAACTTGAGTCCTTTTTGAGTCAATATGGTCAATGGGGCTGCCAATCCAAAAAATCTAGAACAAATCTCCTATAGTATCCTACTAACTTAGGAAACTATTAATCTCAAATACGTTCTTCAGCCTAGTCCTCTCCAAAATAGCTTCAATCTTGGTTAGATCTACTATCACACCTTCTTCAGACACTGCATGCCCTAGAAGCTTTACTTTGTTTAGTCAGAATTCACACTTACTCAACTTAGGATACAGCTAATGATCTTTCAATATTTGTAACAAAAGTCTTAAATGTTGCTCATAATCCTCCTTTGTCGTGGAATTAGGGCATCATCTGCAAACACCATAACAAATTTATCTAGATAGTCACTAAAAACTTTGGTTATCAAGTCCATGAATACCGCTATTGCATTTGTTAAGACAAATGGCATATCCAAGAACTCATAATGACCATACTGAGTCCTAAATGCCATATTCGAAACGTCTTGTTCCCTTATTCCCAATTAATGATACCCTGAACTCAAATCAATTTTTGAATATACAGATGATCCCTTCAATTGGTCAAATAAATCATCAATTCTTGGTAATGGGTACTTGTTTTTGATAGTCACCCTATTTAAATTCCTATAGTTAATGCACATTCTCAATGTCCTATATTTCTTTGCTGCAAATAATGTTGGTGCCCCCAAGGTGAGGTAATCGGCCTAATAAACTCCTTAGCTAGTAATTCCTTAACCTGCTTTCTTAATTCTACTAATTTTATTGGTGCCAACCTGTAAGGAGGATTAGAAATAGGCTCCATACCCAAAACCAAATCAATACAAACCTTCACTTCTCACTCAGGCCGCAACGTCGAAATCTCCTTCGGGAATACTTCAAGAAATTCATATAAAACCTTTGGGAGCTTGATTTCTTAGTCTTTATGTTTCTCTTCTATGGCCATGTAAGCAAAAAAACTACATAAGTTAACTTTCTCTTGACCATCCAAAAATGACAAGTCTCAACATTCACAGTTGTCTGCAGGGAAACGAATCTGATCGTCCTCTGAAGTTAATAAAGTTACCTTACACTTATAACAATCAATCATAACTTGGTATGATATAAGCCAATCTATTCTAAGTATGACAGGAAACCCCTTATCTCCAATACAATTAAATCAAACATCAAGAGAAATTCTCGCCCATCAAAAGTATCCTCAACCCTTAATTCACACCGGTTACATACTTGTGTCAATGAAGAAAATTCAGTTATGGGTGTCACCACACATAAAAATAAATCTAATGGATTAACATCTATTCCTAAAGCAGAAAAAAAAAACGATATAGCAATAAATGAATGAGATGCTCCAGTGTCTAGGAGCACGGTGGCACCAGATGAATAAAAACGAAAAATACATATGGTCATCATCAGTTCAGCAGGTGTCTCCTGTTGTGCTAGTACAAATACTCTACCCTATATACATATATCATCTGGTCTATGTAGTCTCTGTCCCTGTGGGGAAACTTTTTATTACTATGGAGCCCTACTCTACATGGTTCCCTATGGAACATTCCTCTACTGACACTACTGCTATACCAACCAAGAGGTCAATAAATGATTACCCTAAAAAGACTATCCTATCTATATAAGTCTAACTCCTATACCATTTTGTGCCTATGGGAAAAATCTTTGAATATGCGCCATCTATCTACATCCATAACATATTCTATGTTCTCTGGTCTGTACATCTTCTACCTCTCCTATTGATCCAGTCTGTTTCTTCGTCTTAGCATTCTATATACTTCTATGACATGGCTGTCTACAGTTAAAACATATGACCTATCTTTGAAAAGTCCCTTTTGACTTCTTGGTCTATGCGGGTGCTGTACTTTCTTGGTATGACGACTGAACCTACAGGGCTAATGAACTACCTCTCAATCTTTTTCTGTTCCCATCTTCATGCTAAGCTGTTAAATTATTATCATAAAGGTTTTCTTAAATGTTATTTATCTCATCCAAATCCATTTCCATGATTATTATCTTATTAACTAGGGTCTCATAAGCATTTAAACCTGGAAATATCATCATATTCCTAAAAGCAAGTCTCAGTCCCCACTTAAACCTTCTACACTTCAGATGGGTGGTGGAAACAAGTTTGGGTGCATACTTGGACAAATTAAAACACTTTCTCTCACACTCCAATACTGTCATGTTCCCTTATATTATATTAGCAAATTCTTTTTTTTTTTTTTTTTTTGCGTCTCTTAAGGACTATTTTCGTTGTAGGAAAACATGAACTCCAACTCTCTCCTTGAATCTCTCCTAAGTAAAGCCTTTAATCCCCCTGAATCCCTCAAACTAGACCACCAAGTAGATGCTCATCCTACTAATTGAAACATACTCCATGTAATGCAAGTTAAATAGTTGGTGATCACTATAGCCACTAATATCTTCTCACACTCATCTAAAAATTGGTGAGCTATAGCTGTGTCCACTGTTCCATATAAGTCAGGGATTTTATCCTCTTGAACTTCTCAAGTGTAGTCGACCCAGTTTACATTAGTGGTTCTGGGCCCGCTCGGGCTCCTCCTACCACTGTGGCCATAGTTGCCACCAACTACTGTAATACTATCCCAGCATCTATGGCTGCAAGCTATGGGATCTCGGGTGCCAGGGATTGCACTTCTTCCTCTTCTGGGGCCTCCTGCTATATGTTAGGTTGTGCCTCAGCTAATACACTCAAGTGTGTTTCCAGTCCCTACTGAACAGGTGCATTAATCTCATCTAGATCTATCAAGGCATCTCCTTGTCCTTTACCTCTACCTCGGCCTCGGCCTCGGCCTCCGTCTCTAGGTGTCATTTCTTATGATGGAATTTTTATCTAAAGATATAGTAAAGCATAAAAATATTGAAGTTTAGTTGAAACTTCTAAAGTTAAAACAAAACATAATTTCATTTAATTTTAAGTTAACACTTTTATACATTCATTAGATTACTATACAATGACATCATTCTTCTACAACTTACGATCAAATTAATAATTTCAACATTGCATTAGTCTTAAAATTACATTTCTAGCTAAACTTTGAAAGACAACACTACACAACACTGGTTATTTAAATTTGTGACCAATCCAACTATCCTATGGGAATTGCCATTCCAAAATTTTTCCCTTTTTACATCTGAAACTCAATATTAAGGATAAGAACTATACGGTCTCCCTTCTTCTACCACAATAACTGAAAGTCTTAAGGTGGCCCATAGGGCATTTGTAGCGCAGATACCCCATTCTATGGTAGTTGTGACAAGCTTCTCGTAGGTACTCCTCCCCACTGCTAGGACTCTCACCTATCTATGGGTGTGAGTACTGGTTTTCTGTCTCTTAGTGCTCTGACTATTTGGGTTTTGTGTTGTTGTTGTATATGGGGTCATGGTTGGCTTAGCTTATGGGACAGCTAAGATCATGGATACATTCTATACTATCATTACTAGAAAAGAATTTTGGGGTAAATTTTTGACTTGATGGGGTATTGTATACTGGTATAGATAGGGTCTAGAATTTGGAAATTGAAAAAACATCCCATAATAAGGTACAAATGGCTGACTTACAGTCGATGACACTTGGGTTGCTTATATCACACTCATTGCTACATTTTTTGGGGGGATTCATTCAGACACTTAGTTGCTACGTTGATAAACATATCACCAATAGGAAACACAATGTCTTCCTCCATTGTCTATGGTTTAGTGTTACTGGATTCTCCCATTTCCATCCCAATCTAAAATTTTAAACAAACCATAAATTTTCAAGATCAGGTCTAATTAAATGTCATTTGAACATGTAATATGAAGTGCAAGACTCCCCATGTCCCTAGGTATTCTGACTGAGGCTCTGATACCAAACTGTCATACCCTCGATCTTAAGACCCGAGGGGTGAGTAAATTAGCATAAAAGTGATGCACTATTTAGCCATACCTTGATCAAATCATTATGACAATACTAGAGCAACATCCACACAAGAAAATAATAAAATACAAACTAAGCCTTGGCTATTGCCAGGCTATCATGCTCCAACACATCCTATAACAATACATAAGCATAGGCCTTATGGCCTTTACAACCAAATCGAATAAATCTCTATATTTGAATAATATTACAGGCCCAAATGAAAATTTAGCTTAAGTAACTTCAAATGCAATATCTATAACAGCTTATGTACTTCTAATCCCACCAAATGCCCACCTAGTTATCAGGATCTGTTTTTATAACAAAGTTTATAGGAACATGAGTGCTAGTCCACTTGTGTTTGCAAAGCATCAAAAAAGCATATAGAATATGTAAAGCAACACTAGCAGTTATGATTCAACATATAAAATCATGTAAGCATCATTAAAAAAAATTTCATTTCCATATATATAAGCAACGTAGTTCCAATATCAAACTAAACCTCATATAAAACACATTCTTATCCACGTTCTATTCTAATTTTATTTATGAGGGTGGGCACATATAACAGTCATTAAAAGGCCACGATTAGCCTTAATATACGTTATCACTAAAGACCACGATTAGTCTTAATACACGTTGTCATTAAAGCCCATGATTAATCGCATCACATGTCATGTTGTAGGCTATTAATCTACTGGCATGAACACCAATCCCCAAGTAGGCTTTAAGTCTTTTAATCTTATGGTAATCTCTGTACCCTTCTTATTTCTTATACCCACCAACCCCGTGTCTCAATGTCATCTATATTTACTCTTATTCACTTATCCATCTCACTTACATGATTATGTTCATATAACCATCTCATTCAACGAAATAACAATTAATATTATCAACTCATTCAGCTCTATATCAAATAATATAATCATAATGAACCATACAAAAGTCTCATTTTGGTTCAACATGTTATCAATAGATTTTGGCATTTCATTAACATATTTTCTACTCTTTTTAATTCAAACACCTTCTCATCATCTCGCTGAAAGAACTGATACGGGCCCCAAACCACATCAAATGGCAATAATCAATCATCGCATCAGATGGCAACGTTTAGTTATAGGTAAGGGGCCCTAAATCACATCCGTTTTGTTCCACATTTCTGTCTTTTTCTTGATTTGTCTCCTTTCTATAACTTTTTCTACCATATTCCTATCAATTCCCACTGAGAAGGACAAGCCTATTTAAGAAAATGAGATTCAAATAAATCATACAAAATAGAACAAAAATAGTTGCTAATAACAATATAAATCAAAGTTTATGATTACACTTTTCAATAGTAATCAAGCACAACAATTCATCTATTCTAATCACTAACATTATTTTGTTTCTTTCCATTTTCTTTATCATGTCTTTTTCAATTTACCATCACAACAAACTATTGTCCACAATTCACCATGTCATAACCATTACCCTTAGAATCTCATCATAGCAATAACATGCTTATCTTATCATTTCTTAACATAAAAAAATTCTTGTTAACAACATTATTCACCAAATACTTAAATCATATTTCTCAAATCATGAACTATTCATTTATACAGTTAAAACATCATTTATTTTATAAAAATACTTTTTATATCCTTCGGTACCAATATATGTGATAAAAATAAATATTATGTAAAAATCAGAGGAAAACGGAGCTATAGGACACACTTAGTGCCCACGAGGATACGGTTGGTGCGCATAGACAAGAGCTAAAGAGCCTGGGTGGAAGGCTTTGTTCCTGATCTTTACTGTTATTCACTTAACACCTCAAATTTGTTCAAATTTACGCTAAATTCTTGCAATTTCTCATTTTAATTCACACCATAAGACTTATAAAAACCAAATGAAATAAAAAATTTAAGTTTTCCTTAAGTATACATCAAGTTCATTCATTTTTCCCCTCAGACATATACATACATATAAATAAGTGTATAACTCATGTTTCTTTCCATAAAAGGCATGATGCTTTTATACGTAATTGAGATGACGATGAGGAGGATACTACTTGCATTACCATATTTTCCACTTATCTCTTTACTTTGAATAAGTATCCTACTACGTAATATTGGCCCAACTCACTCTATGCGGTTCATCATACTCTTACACGCATTATAGACCCACGTAGCTTATATTTGGACACAATGGGGACAATGTGTATTTTAGTTGAGGGGTAGAATCGCATGATGAAGGATTGCAAATAAATGTACTAAATTGTTGAAAATTTTTTACTTATTATAAGTGAATATTATCTTGCATATTCATAAATCATTTTTTGGCTAGTATTCACTTTACGAAATGAATGAATAACTCTTTTTCAAATTTGAATAAGAATGGAATCTAAATTAAGTATAACATTTTTCTAAGGTATTGATGTTGGGACGTATGCCCTAAAGTCATATATTAGATGATAAACTAGTTTTAGTTTAATAAAAATTCTTAGTTAGTTTACCAAAAGTTTCTTTATTACTTATGGATGCATGTATTTCATGTGATGAATGTAATCCTTGATTGATTAATGAACTTGATTCGTGTGCATGAAAGTGTTTCATATACAGGAGATATGATCTGAAGTAGTAATCAATCTAGATTTGTTCGTAGTAAGAAATGAGGTGAGGACATCTCAACTGAAAGATCACAATATTTTAGATTTCTATATGACTAAATGA
The DNA here is from genome assembly GCA_003260245.2 of Sideroxylon spinosum. NCBI lineage: Eukaryota > Viridiplantae > Streptophyta > Magnoliopsida > Ericales > Sapotaceae > Sideroxylon > Sideroxylon spinosum. Next base: position 10,349,658 of record QLOD02000033.1, read on the forward strand.
TTTATCTCAATCATTAGAGTAGTGGACTCTGAATCTAGTGTGTTAATGTGGAAGACACCAAGCATGACAATAGTAAGAAACACATCCAAGCTGTGCTATCTGCATTGATGTATTTCTTATGTTTACTCTAAATAGTTGCTCTAAATCCTGATCTAGGGATGGATACTATTTTATAAAATGATGATTTTAATTCATCAAGAATGAGGCTAATTATCAATAGGCCAACATCTTGGTGTTTTGGGAAATCATTACATAAAACTAAGGAAGATGCATTATCAAGAAGGAATCCAAAATCTCATTTGAGATAAAAATATTATCCATATTAAGAATAGAATGTTAACTGATCATTAAACTTAGGTCCAATCATCTTAATAATATGTTATTGAGATGGTGACCAACACAAAATGGTCAAAATAAAATTTCTTAGAATATGGAGGGAAATATCAATTAGAATTGGATAGCTTCTTAATTCCAATTGTCTCCATATCTAGGAAAGGGGCTTAGTTGTAAAATTAGAGTGAACAAGGTGTTTTATGGAATTATTTCAATAAATTGGGGTTGGAGTTCAGTTATACCTTTTTAGTGAAGTAAGGTATGATTATTAAGGGATGTATTCGTAATTATGAGATAGTTATTGGCAATTACCTAATTAGCCAACTTAAGTTTACTTATACCTAGCTCTTTTGTTGTTGCCTATATAAAAGATCAGTCTGTTAGGTTACCCACACAACCCTAGATGTCAAAAAAACCCTGAAAGGATCCAAATAGGATAAAGAGAAAAAAACGTACAAGTTTTAACCACCAAGGAAGAAAAGTTCGAGAGGCTAAGATTAAATCAAGAAATAGCAAAAGTCCATTTTGTTTATTAATTTGATATCATTTTTGTATTTCGAATAAAATTACATAAGGAATTTATAATCTTTCATGCTTGATCGATTCAAAAAAAATTTTAAAACCTATTTTGCTTCCTATTGATTCCTCCAATTGAGAGGTAGCCATTTAAAATTGTTAAGATAAGAATGTGTTAAGGATTAGAATCTATGAGAACTGAGTATTCAAGTATGCCAAAACAGAGGTGGAGACTTAAAACCCTATGTTTTGTGAGCTTCTAAGCCTTATCTATATGATTTCTTTCATCCCATTTGATTTTATTTTTTTAAATAACTTCAGCACAACACTTTGCTCCTGTATTGAATGCACATGACACTTCGTTTTTTTAAATCAATACCTCTGAAAAATACTATCAACCTTTGGAAACTATTATCAACAAGCTATCATTTGATTTTCTCATTTCATAAACATATTTTCAACTCTTTTAAACTCAAACATCACATAATTCACATTTATAAGTTTATTACACCATAATGAGAAGTAAACATCAAGAGTAAGGTGCCTAAAACTAAAAAATACATTTAATAAGACCTAGTTGATATTCTGGAACACCTAAAGTGCCTTGTAGGGGGACTCGGGCACTCACATCAAGGGCCATTTGTGGGCAAGATTCAGTTTTTCCTTATTTCTCTTAGGTTTTATCCCAAAATGTATTCTATAATCAAGTTCTTATGTTAATAAACCCTACTTAACAAGTTTACAACCTTGTATGTTCAATAAAAGAGCAACTTAAATAAGAAAATCCCATATTTTAAGTTTCTAGAGGGGTTTGGGAGCCCCCTTGAGAGACCTTGGTGCCCATACCAATAATCCAAGGTCGAGTTAGGCACCTTGGGCACTCATATAGGGACTTCAGCGCCCCCCGTATTCCAAGAGCATACTCTATTTTGGTCCGAGTTCTAATTCATGTTTTTAGGTCCCAAAATTTGACAAATCCAACTTTTAGTCCAGAACCATGTTTCTGCATGTTGTTTAGGTTGTAAGAGACTCCAATGATTCAATCAAAACAAGATTTAATTATCCGAACATCTCAAATAAAATTCTTGGTTTCAACCTATACATACACATATACACCTATGTCACATACTTGAATCACTTCCTCAAGCTCCCAAACTCTTAAATAATCATCATAACAACACTTTCTAACTTATCAAATCTCATATATGCTCAAAAGAGGCTAGAAATTCCTATCTTAAGCTTGAATAAGATGGAACAAGAAGAAGATGAACCCTGGTTTTAGACTCCCAACTTTGAGTTAATCAATCTCCTCACCCTCTGATCTAAGCAATAAATAAAACATATAGAAGAGTTATTTCAAGCGCTTAATTTCATTCTTGCAAGATTAATTTGAGTTTGATTGGGGTTAGAGTAACTCACCATTTCTTCCTTGGTTCCCTTCCCTCTCTGTTCTTCTCTCCTAACACCAAACTCTCTCTCCCACCTTTCTCTTACATACATATAACATGCTTGGCTTGGTTTTCAAGCATTCTATAGGACCTTAGACCTTCCCCTACCCACTATTTTGACTAGAAAAAGCATATAAATGACCCCTCAGCTAAACAAGCCAGAATTACATCCATCTATCATTCTACTACACACGCTGGGTGCCCCCTTAAGCAACCCGAGCACCCCCTTAAGGCTTAGGGAGTTCGTCCCCTTAGCTTGGGCACCCCCCCTGAATTCCTCCAAGTCAAAACTACTAGTTTTAGGTTATTTAGTCCATTATTACTAAAAGTTTCACAATAGACCATCCCTAATGACTATAATTGCTTAAATTAACATATTATCACATCTAAAATGTGATAAAAAGAATCTATTTATATTAATAGAGAAATCTTAGTTATTACACTAACTAATCTTTGCTCAATTCCAGGTGGTTGCCCCCAACTTTAGATGATCACTTAAAAATATATACGTATATAGGAATGATATAACTAGACAATTACCTAAAAAAAATTTATACTATCCACAAATAATATTAGCAAGTAGATCCAATATAAACCAATATGAATCGTATTATCTTCTCCTCTACCCTAATATTATTCTAGGATGATTGATTCTTAGTACGACATGAGATGTTAATTATTGCACTATTTCTTGGCTTATAGAAAATCATGTCATCTATTCTCACATGTCATTAATGCCTAGGAGATCATGTGTGTTGAGTTTTATTAGCACTGAAGCATGTTTAGTCTATCAACAAGACTTTTCTAAGTTACAAGTTTAAAGCTTAAAATTACTTTCTGAGACTACAAGAACCCTCGGTCTCAGATGCTCATTAATTCATTCTCACATATCATTAATGCCTAGGAGATCCTATGTATCAAGTTTTACAGGCATTGGAGCCCGTTTGCTCAATTTGGTCTACTAACGAAACTTTCTTAAGTTTTAAATTTAAGAACCTAAGCTTAAAATATATATATATATATATGTCGAGATGAAGTTACTATTGAATTGAAAATTATAAGCTTAAACTTGAAACTTAAATTGTATATACCTGATCTTGATTGTTCATGCCTACTGGAACATGATTTTCCTCCCCAACTGACTTATGTCACGCTCGGTGGCCTCTAACAGTGTTTAGGGCCTACAACGAAAGAATATATTATTACAAAGAATATAAATACATTGGTGAAGATTTAATTAAGTTTAAATACAAATTTTTACTTATTAACCCATGTACAGGGTGGATCCAAAGCATCAACAGTTGGGTCATGACTCTGGGATAGTCAAATATTCTTCATTTCTACTATCCATGCTTCACCTATGCTTCCATACGTGCATCCATCTGTGCTTCCACCCATGCATGGACTTACGCCTCTACTTTCACCTCCACCTACCCTTGACCTCGATAATGACCTCCAGGCACACTTTTTGGCGAAGTGTCTAGAGCAGTTCGTCAATTTTCCTATCCGTACAAAGGTATAAGCTTTGGGATGAGCTTGCTCTGGATGACTTTACTCACCTAATGATGGATTATAATATGCTTTTGAGATAGGTGAGTGTATATCTATGGTTGTCCCGTCCATAGTTGGAATGAAATATCTCATCTAGCCTCTCTGTAGTGTGCTTCTCCTTTGGCAGCTCCTCTAAGCGATAATGAAACTAGGCCTGTGTAACAGATACATTTAGTTACAAAAAAAAATGAATAGAGCCTATAATAGGTAAAAAACAATTACTAGAAAAGATCAACACTTACTAAAATATCTACCATCTCTAGGCCCACAGAATTACAAGTCTTTATGTAGACATAAATGCGATCGGTCGCAAGACCCTCCTCATGCAACCATTGGATGGTGGAAAATTATGTTATTTATATATTATGATATGAACTACTTGTCATGCCCTGAATTTCTAACAAACCCGGAAGCATGAACAAACTAACATAAATCACTAACCCATCAATCCAAACTAATCAGAGCTAATTATATTTAGTAAAAACAAACTAACAATCTCCAAAGTTAGATAAAAAAATTCCAACTCTAGTCTCCCAAACTGAAACTAATACAATAATCAAAATCCAATCAAAATAATAAAGAAATTAAATAATTGTGCAATTTTCTCCCTAAAATATAGTTAACGAGCTACTCAAAATATCTACACCGCTTAAGTAGTCCCACCACAACCATCGTCCGATACAACACTTACACCTGCATTTGAAGTTATAGAGGCTGAGCATAATATAAAAAATCCAGTGCTGCTCGAAATAAAAATTAAATAAATCATACATGAGTGTTCTAGCATAAATCTTTATAATGCCATGCCAACATGCATCACATAAAAAAAAATATTTAACTTTGAATATTTGAACACGACATAACTAAACCAAACCAAATCAAACCAAGCCTATTCCCATTAGGTGAAGACTATATAGATTTGACGACACCAATCAAATCTATTTAGGGTCATTTCCTCCATTAGATCAATAGAGGCAAGGACATGTTTAATAGTTTCTTTCCAACTTCTCTTCATGTTAAATAGTTTCTTTCCAACTTCTCTTAGGTCTCCCTCTCTCTCTCTCTCCTACTCCTGGCAATCTCCATACTTTCACACCTTTTAACCGGTGCCTCCATTGGATACCTTCTAGCATGGCTCATCTTAAACAATTTTCTCTCATTTTATCTTCAATCGGTGCTATTCCTACTTTGCCCCTTAATCTCCTCGTTCCTAATCTTGTCTCTCCTTGTAATCCCACATATTCATCTTAGTATTCTCATCTCCGCAACTGCCATATTAGCATTATCATCTCGACAACTGTCATCTTCTGAATATGATTATGCTTTGTAACCCAACATTCTCTCATTTTATCTTCAATCGGTGCTATTTCTACTTTGCCCCCTATCTCCTCGTTCCTAATCTTATCTCTCTTTGTGATCCCACACATCCATCTTAGTATTCTTATCTTTGCAATTGCCATATTAGGATTATCATCTCCACAACTACCATCTTCTGAATATGATTATATTTTGTAGTCCAACATTTTGATCCATATAATAACGCCGGTCCTACCGCCACCTTATAATACTTTCCTTTCATCTTGAGGGGGACTTTCTAATCACACAAGACCCCTGAAGCGCTCCCCCATTTAGTCCACCCGGCTTGATTCCTATGACTTACATCAGTATCAATCTCTCCATCTTGTTGCACCATAGATCCATGGTACCTAAAGTTTTCTTTCTCTACAATCTTTTGTGTGCCCAAACTTACTTCTATGCCACCAATTATCCCTACTTTGGCTAAACTTACACTCCATATATTCTGTTTTGCATCGACTTAGCCTAAAATAGATTATTTTAACAAAATCATATCCTCAACTTTTGGGTTAGGTACCACTACCTAGTCAACCTATGCCTCAGCCAGAGAATACAAAAAATATCACCCCATCAATGCTTCGTAGGTTACTAGCCTACTGGACAAGATATCCAATCCCGCATAGGTCCCTCGTCTTTCACCAACGAAATTTTCAATACCAACTATTTTTCCCTGTACCTCTCTCAATTCAAAACCAAAATTATAAAATCCATGAATAAACAATTATTTATTTAGTCAAATCCAAATCAATCTTTAAAAAAATAAAATCTTTTCCTTATTCAAGGTTCTAAAATAAAGCACAAATTCAAAAAATTATAATTCTAAATATATCAATTAAATTTCAATTTCGCAAAATCAAAATCAATTTATACATACTTTTCCAATCCACAAGATAGCCACAATCACATAATACATCATGTAACAATAAACCAAATAATCACAAATATTCATAGAAACCAAAATGAATTCAATTTTTGTTTAACTTTACTCTATCTCAATTTAAATTTGCTGACCAGAAACATCCTAAAGCACTGTTCGGATTTGACTAAAACAAAGCTTTGGACCAACTTATTGCCGCTGCCAATTCTTAACCAAAAAAAAAAACCCGCTCTGCCTTTGCTATGTTCCGCCGTGCTACCCTTCTTCTTTTTTTTTTTTTTTTTTTTTTTTTTAAACTCACGCCGTACGGCAAGGAACAATCTAATGTGTACGTATATACATGTAGTATGTTACCAGTTATTTCTGAATGCTTATGGAATTAGGTTACACGTTTCCCAATCTATCTATTTAACCATCAACCAGCAGCATCTTTTCTTTTTTTTAATTTTATTTTATTTCTTTTATAAGCACTTTGGTTTCAATATCATATACATATATATGTATGTATAATAAAACGTTTATGCCTGTGAGTTTAAAAAAATAATTAATATCCTATTTGATTCATAATTCATTTTTAATATTATATTTTTTTTTTATAAAATCAAAATTTTACGATTCGCATAAAATATTTAAGCACCAAAAGAAACCTCACGCGACCCATCCGTAATCAAATCAACATTTAATTAATACCTTAAAAAAAATTAAATCGACTAAATTCCTTGCTACCAAATTAAATATTAAATAAAAATAATAATCAAGTCAAGAATTTAAAATTTCTGAGTCATTACACTACTAAACAATTGAACAATATGTACGGAGTGATCTTGTACCTCGTGGTGGACCTAGATGATATGCTGTGTCCCAATCGTGTGCCCTGAGCCCTACATCCTTTTGCTTTGCATATTCCATTTTGCCTCGTTCTGTATTCATTTTAGTTTCTTGCAAATTACTTTTTAATTAATAAATGATATTTAAAAAAATTACAAATTGCTTACCCTCCTCTCCCCACTCAGTTAGCACTACAGGGAGGAAGGCTTTTGTCGGTGGCCTAAAGCAATCGAGAAAAGAGAATTTAGCGGTCGACAATTCTTTCCTCGACCGCTTGTCGACCGTCCAATGACAGTCGGATTAACCTGGGTCGAGAAATAGTTTACATGACCACCTAAAAGCAGTCGACTATATATCTCGACCACCTCAAGCAGTCGACTCAAGGGGTTGACTTTTGTGCGTTGGCGAATGTTTTTTTCGGCTGCTACATGGCGGTCGAGATTTCCTCTTTTGTCGACCGCTAGAAGGCGGTTGACGAAAGCCATATTTTGTTTTACAAAAATATATTTATTTCATCTTAAACTACAAAACAACCTGTAATTATCTTAAATTATATCACATGAAAACATAATCCATCATATAAAAAATAATATATCAAAGTTTAAAATCTGGAAGAAACTCCTCTAGAGATTGTAAGCATAGAAGTTCATGAAAGTCAACATTGTCCAAACAATCGCATCTGGAACCAAAAAAAAAAAAAGAATCTATAATTAAATTAAAACAATGAAAAAGCTCTAGCAGCAAATACTCTACTGGCTACTAAGCATTTTTCTTCACTGCAT
>QLOD02000033.1:10444949-10464732 GCA_003260245.2 Sideroxylon spinosum
TTTAACTTAATAGCTTAGCTTAAATTTATCAAAAGCAGATGGATTACCTACTCCAAATAAATCTGAACTATTGACCGCAAAATTTTTTTATGAATTTAAATAGAAATCTCAAATAAAAGAAATTTGAATTGATAATTGTCAACAAAATTATAATTTAAATATATTCTTAGATAGGGAATTCTTATCAAAACTTAAACAGTTGCTTGTGTAGGAGTTAAATAAAGATACTAGTTTAAAAATATTCGTATAAATTAGAGTTATACTCTATTTTATACGAGTCTTATAGATTTGAAACTTAAATTTTAAGGACTACATTTCATATATTTTGCACTTCTAAAGTCAAATATTAAGATAGGCAAAAACAATGCTGAAGACCGCCTTAAAATTTATCCAAAAACACACCCGGCCCAGATGAGCCATGCGCACGCTCTCACCACAGCCCTGTGGGCATGCCCATGCACTTCCATAGCAAGCTAACGCTTCGTTCTCTTTGTTTATTAGTTTTTTTGAATTCCATTATGCGATTTTATGCTATGTTTTTTGAAATTTACGTAACATACTAGATATCTCAAACAATCAATCAAATAAATAATTGAAAACAGAAAGAATATATATGGCAAGACAATCCATACAGGAAACTCAAAAAAAAAAAAAAAACTTTCACTAAAATAAACGTTGGTTACAAACTCAAAACTCTCGATAGATCGACTCCTCGACTCTATACTCTATTTGACGTTTGCTCGAATCCTCGATACACCAACTCTTCTAGCGAAAGCCCTCTGACTCCTCGAAGGCACAATACTTACTCTTCAGTAACTTTGCTAAATCCTCAGCTATCACAAACCTCGAATCCGAACTCCTTCGAATCAATACGCTGAAAAGGTTGGCTAAGCAATGGAGAGAACAATGGACATGAATTGCTCACAATGACGATTATTCTCTCTATCTTTGGCTGTATATTAAACTCTAGATACATCCCATCTTATATATCATACAAAACCTAAGACGAATAGGATTAACTTCAGAAGATTTAAAGCCAGAAAGTCATCTCGCGGTAAGCCCGCACCGGCGGTCTTCCTGCGGCCTTCACGCGGACATCGCGCGGTTATCCCGTATGGCTAATTCATCTATTTTCCATTCTCGGCTTTATCTCGCGGCTAACCGCGGTCTTCCCGCAGTCTTCCTGCGTTAATACACTCTGCAGCTCATTCAACTTCTTTAATGATTCTGTGTTTATCCGTTTTAGGTTTTCTGAGATCTTTTGACTTCTAAAACTAACCCATAACTATAGTACCTTAGCCAATACTAAGTCTTGAGGTTACAAAACATGTTGACACAGATTGTTTTGATTATGGATTTACCAATTTATAATAATATCCCTAACAATCTCCCTCTTTGGCAATTTCATGTCAAAACTTAATACAAGCAATTACAAATAAAATCATCCTAAACTAAGGCCTTAGAAAACAATGCAATGATCAATATGCTCATATTATTATACCTGTTTCCTGTACACTTAAGCAAAATGATCAAGGCATCATGTGGGAAGAAACAATAAATGAAACAAAAATAAATGAAACATTAACAAAAAAAAAAAAAAAGAAATAAACCATTAACTAAACGTTAATTATTCCCCCCATCAATTAAACATTAATTATTCACCCCCTCAATTAACTTCTCCCCCTTTTTGACATGAATTGACAAAAAAAAATAAGATATGATGTATAATCTTAATCAATTCATTCCAAGTTCTATTTCCCCGAAACACAAAACTAAACATAGTTTCAAATTTTTGTTTTGACCATACATAAATAGCAATATATAAGAATTTTAAGAGTCACCTTACTATCTATGTCATAAGTTATTCACACATATCATACCAATGGTCAAATGCCTGTGCTATGTGTAAATTGAAGTTTAAGAATAATCATGATCAATACTTTTCATATACTCGCATGAAATTTAATAAATGCTCTTTTGAAATTTGAATTGAGCAAAGTATGCAGTGTTAGCTCTTCGACTAATTTATCCTCAATTCATTGCTTTTCAACTATGTACCAGTTTTTCAATTTATTTCCACCAAGTTTATTGAGAATTTCTTTTTCAAAATTTTCTAACTTTACTTGATGGCTTTCACATACTTATGGGTAGGTAGCCATCTTCTTGTATTGTCGAACTCAGAGGGTGGTTATTTTGATAACCTGCACGTTAACAGACTAGCTGCACTCTATCCCATTGGTAGCCCTTTCCAAGTGATTTTAATTGAAATATCTTAGAGCAACCAATAGTCCAAAAGAAGAATTTATGAACATATTTAGGTAGTAAAAAGATTTTTCATAAAGTCCAAACTTCAGTGTATTTACAATAAGCACACCACTACCATGATAAGGAATAACAAAACATAGGATTCGGGTTCATCAAGTAATATAAATTCATGACCACTATGTAGATCAACAATTTTACTCCAATGATTTTGAAGTGTGTATGAAGTAATAGATCATGCAAGAACATCAAAAGAATAACATCACATCAAAAAAATTATCTTTATGTTTTAAAAAATATTAAAAAAATCTAATCTACATAATTTCATTGAACTAGGAAAGAATGTAACAATTATGCACAACCTAGTCCATAGAAAAAAAATTACCTCTACGTATCAAGGCTCACCCCTTCAACATCTTTAAGGGTGTAAGTAGTATGTAAGTCACTTTTTCTAACCTAGATAATTCTCATTTTAGGGGGCATGTTAGATTTTGGACCAATTGATTTTGAAAAAATTTTCTTTTTATTCTTCCTCATTGGCTAAGGCATGTAAGGTCTAGAATCAAAACATGACTCTTGGAACCTCAGTAGGCCAAAACTGTTTGACACTTGAAAATTAGGTCTCAAGAAATTCTTAATGCCAACATAGGATAGAGGTAACCTATATAATTTGTGATAGTGAGACCTTGTGTGATCAGGTTTACCACAATGAAAACAAATAGGAACAGACTTACATTGCAAGTTAGGAGGCATACCTTAGGGGTTTTGAAAATAGGCTCTTGATTGATTACCTTTCTTGGATTAATGAGCTTTAACTATTTTTGAAGCAGTTGTCTTTGAGGACTGAAACTTAATTACTTTAGACTTTTTCTGCTCACTTAAGGTAACTTCGACCTTAACCTCTTGCTTACCAGTGTAGCCAAGTCCTCTCTTATCATTTGGGCTCCTCTGCATTTCAAGAATATCATCAACATGGAAAGAAGTTGAGTTCATCTTGAAGTGCTAGTTTGAAGCTTTGTTTGGGCATCCTTCAAATCTTTATCTTTTTGCTCCAGTTTGGTCTTGAAGGCTATTATCAATTCATCTTGAGTTTTCTTACATCCTTCAAGATTCTCAAATTTCTCTTGTAATTCTTAATAGTGCAATTTTTAGACTGTCTCTCTCCCTTTTTAACATCTTGTTCTTCACAATCAATTTTTCATTTTGTTTGTGAAGCTTACAAAGTTCTGGTATAATTGTTCATATTCCTCTTCAACATCCACTTCCTCTTCTGTATTTTCTTCGACTCCACTTTCAGAGGATTCTTTTCTCTTACTTTTAGAAGAGGATGATTCTGCAGAATTTGTGGAGACACTAGCTTTAGCGATGAATGTAGTGAAATTCTCTTGATAATCTTCTGAAGATGAGGAGGTACTGGATTGATCATCTAAATCATCAAGAGTTGCGTTGAGTACCTTCTTCCTGCTTTTCTTATTTCCATAATCTTGAGCTATGTGACCATAACCCTGGCACTTGTAACACTTCACGGCCTTAGACTTGTTTTCCTTCTTTTTCGTATTTAAAGGCTTGTCTGCTTTAGCTTTCTCATTCTTCTTCATCTTCCTTGCTTGCTATCCTTCTTTTTGAAGAATTTTCTAATTTTTTGATTTTCTTGGTATAAATAGCAATCTCTTTAGGAGAAGGGATTAACTCATCATCACTTGAGGAGGACTCGTCTTCCTTAACAGTTTTTAGGGCAACTCTTCTGAATTTTGGTTTAATCATGTTGGCTTCACATGTTTGAAGTATCGCATCAACATCCCTTGCTTCTTCAATTGTAGTCACCTTCGCCTGAAAAGTAATGGGAAGAGAGCGAATGATCTTCCTTACAATTTTATTATTAGGAATTGGTTCTCCCAAGTTGAAACTAGAGTTGACAATATCACAAAGTTTAGCATAGAAGTGATCAAATATTTCATCCTCAGACATCTTCAAGCTTTCAAACTCAATTCTTATCTTCTGATGTTTTAACTTCTTCACTGTAGAATTATCTTCATGTGTTAACTCAAGAATTTTTCAAGTTTTCCTGGCTATCTCACAACTTGAGATTCTCCTAAATTCATCAGTTGAAACTGCATAGAAAATAATGCTCAAGGCTTTGTAGTTCCATTCCGCTCTTTCTTGCTCTGCCCTAGTCCAAGTATCCATTGATTTTTCTACAGTCACGTCATCGACTGTGTGGGTAGGTTTCATCCAACCGCTCTCAATGGTAAGCCATACATTGACATTCAGAGAGATCAGATGAGCTCTCATACGAACCTTCTAGTATGTATAGTTGGCGCCGTCAAATCATGGAGGTCTGGAACTCGAACTGCCTTTCCTCGGAGGATCCATCCAGCAAGTAATCAGGACCTCGTTTTTCTCTCAAAAACGTGCCCGTTCTGATACCAATTGAAATTTACGTAATATACTAGATATCCCAAACAATCAATCACATAAATAATTAAAAGTAGAAGGTAATATATGGGGGGAAGAAATCCACACAGGAAACTCCTTAAAATAACTTTCACTAAAATAAACGTTGGTTACAAACTAAAAGCTCTCGATAGATCGACTCCTCGACTCTACGCTCTGTTTTACGTTTGCTTAAATCCTCAATACACCAACTCTTCTAGCAAAAGCTCTCTGACTTCTCGAAGGCACAATACTGATTATTCAGTAGCTCTACTGAATCCTCAGTTATCACAAACCTGGAATCTGAACTCCTTCAAATTAATATGCTAACAAGGTTGCCTAAGCAATGGAGAGAACAATGGACATGAATTGCTCACAATGATGATTATTTTCTCTGTCTTTGGCTGTATATTAAACCCTAGATACGTCACATCTTATATATCATACAAAACCTAAGATGAATATGATTAACTTCAAAAGATTTAAAGCCAGAAAGTCACCTCGCTGGAACCCCACAACCGCGATCTTCCCACGGCCTTCACGTGGACATCACGCAGTTATCCCGTATGGCCAATTCCTCTATTCTCTACTCTCGGCTTTATCTTGAGGCTAACCAAGGCCTTCCTGCATTAATGCACTCTGCAGCTCGTTCAACTTCTTTTATGATTTTATGTTTATCTGTTTTAGGTTTTTTTGAGATCTTTTGACTTGTAAAACTAACCCATGACTATAGTACCTTAGCCTATACTAAGTCTTGAGGTTACAAAACACTTTGACACAGATTGTTTTGATTATAGATTTGCCAATTTACAATAATATCCCTAGCATTTTTTACCCAACCCTAAATTATATTTCTTTTAGTCTTAAATTCATATATATAAATGTTAATAAACATTCTAGAGCTATGAATAAGTAAATTCAAACATAAGCAAGATATCAATTTCAAATTCATACAAAGAATTGATCAAAAATCTCAAGGGTTCATTAAGTTGTTCAATTTGGACTTAATTCATGCGTGTAATGATTCAAGTAGGTTTCCACGTTTAATTGTAAATTCTAATGATCTAATTTTCAACATAATCTCTATTTTGCTCTTAGAATATTTAAACAAATTAAAACATTTAAGAAAATGATGATGAGGGCAAAGAAAACAAATGGAAACAATAGTGAAGAAAAGTACACTCAAACGAGCATTCGAACAGACCTGTGTGCCCACATCTAAGCCATCCCCACCCTTCACTGTGGACGTCCACTTACATCATGCTCATGGCCCTCCAACTATGCCCACGACTAGTTCAGTTCTATTCTTGGTTTGTCAAACTCTATATTTCGTTTCCGTTATTGATTTCATTTTTCACCCAAAAATACATAAATCATGCAAATAAATATATATAATCACCCAAAGATTCTAGATAATTAGATTTAAGTATCGATACAACTTCAATTTTATACTCTTGCCTAGAATTAAGTGTAAATTTTAAATTTAAAAATGTTCTTCACTTAGAACTAAAATCATGCAATATTTTAATTCATGTATTTAAATCAACATATAAACATCAACTAATGTCATGGAACATTTTCTAGGAAGTTTAAAATTACTATAACAATTCTTTAAGTTAAACCAAGAAGAATTGACTGCCTTCTTTCTTCACTTAGAACGAGCTCTCTAGTTTTCTTAAGAACTAGAAACTATCTGTCAACTAGAAGCTCTCTCAATCTTTTAATATTTGCTCACACATGAAATCCATCGATCAAGTGTACATATTTATCGAAAAAAATTCTCTTACCCAAAGGTCTGATCCAATGATCCATAAATTTTTATATCAAATCATTAAGGTAAGGTAGAAGACTATGAAGCATTCGATATATTCATGTGAAGATGGTAGACTTATTCAAGCTGTTACTAAAGCGCATACAAGGCAAGGAAAATGATGAGGCTTGTATGGGAAGCTAACCAAGTCAACAGGGTCATAGATTTGGTTAATGAATTTAATTAGGTTATAACCTTGGCTCAAGAAATTTAGGTTAAGAAAACTAGATTGGGTTTCAATTTGGTTCAAAGTTGAGCAGAGACAATTAGTAAAATATTACTGAAAATTAAAATATATGAAGTAAAATTTACTAGGTGTTACTAGATCACCAAAATTTTGGCTGTTGGAGTGATTAATAATGGCATGGGGATCACCTATAGGTGCTAGCTATTCTTCAGGTCTCAATAAGATTTTATTGCCATTAATGGTCCAAGTTTCATATGAGTGGGCCAGCCTTTTAGCAAAACTCAAGGTGCAAGGATGAATAGCTTACACATCTATACTGGTAAGGACAAACCTAGCTGTCTCCATTGACTTGAAAAATTATATTAAAATTATATTTATTTTATTATTTTTTCTTATAAATTATACTTTTTTTATATATATTTTGCTCCCATTATAGCTCTACTTCTACTATTATTTATCTTAAAAATGTACTTTTGCCTCCACAAATTATAAATTCTGGACCTGCCCATACATACAGATCTAATCCTTTAACCCACTAACAAAATAGCTCACTTGTTGCTCTTTTGATATGTTTCCAACCTGACTCAAAAATTTCCTAAATTTTTGACAATAAAAATCCCGCACATTTTTGTTTTAATTATCTAAGATCACCAAAAGAATCTAGAAAATTGTGGGGTGCAAATATGCAAATTTCAACCACTTAATTAATATTTTCTTTATGTTTTCTTAAGATGTTGCTACCATAGTTCCCGTTAAATACCATTTGATACCAAAAAAAATGGTATAGGCTTTGATATAATTTGTTACAGCTTAAGAAAAGTCACTCCTAAAAGCTAGCTATTAGGAGGAGGGAATATATAAATTATCGCACCAATATTTCATGCTACAGATTTGAGATATATACTTTTCATATTATAAATGCCTTTGGAATGAGCAATTTTGTTAAGAGAAAAGATTGTAAGGGTTTGCTAATCTCCCTACTTTTATGCTACACTCAAGTATATCTATTACATACCTTTAAAAAAAGAGGAAAAAAATAAATAAATAAACTAAAAAAATAAAAGGTTACCTTTGAAACCAAAAATGGAAGAGAAAGTGAGCTATACTCTACATCTAGCTCAGTTGGCATATGTGAAATTTCTTTCCCCCATTATGGGTAGGCATGTTTATTAAATCATATCTAAACCTATATCCATTCAAATTTAAGCTTGATTGAACTAATGTGAATATAGTTTTAGTCCTGTTTCTCTTATTAGGATCTAAACTTGATTATCTAATTTGAATATAAGTACTCTTGTCCAACCTGATATTATATTTGTATGATATTATATATTATAAATTTTATATAACATTATAAATTCTATCTGATTAGGTTGTATAATCATGTTGAATATCTGATTGATCACAAATCCAAATACAAATTGGTGAATTATGAATTCAGATTCGGGCCCAATCTATAATTTCTTTTAACCGATTCGCGTCTAGATCAAGATCCACCGCTACCAAGCCAAATAAGAAACGATTTACAGGCTTTACTTATGGAAATGAATTTTGTTGTTTACGGCAGGCCCCCACATGATCCAATCAATTAAAGAAGCTTACACGACCCGAAACATTTGGGTCTCTTCAGCCCTGAAGTAGGCAGAATCCAATCGAACCAAACCATACCAAACCCGTTTGCATTCTTCACAGAAAGAGAAAGAGACAGAGACAGAGACAGAGACAGAGAGAGACAACATAACATGAGTTTTTTATGTTACTGTTGATACTAATAGACTTCTATACCAGACTAGAGCGAGGTGAAAAAAAATTATCAAAATAAAAGCAAAGTTGTAAGTGGTGTTTGACCTAAGTTAATATATACCTACGCGGTAGAATTTAGTAGAATTTTAGTTGAAACTAAAAGTAGCAATTACATCTTTGACTAAAAGTGGAAGTACCAGTTACGCCTTTGAGCCTTTGAGTGAAGGTGTGCACACTATTTACGACTTTAGCCACCACCCATTCACGTAGTCCTTCCTACTATAGTCCAAACAATAAAGACCTGCACATTTAGCTACAGCCCAAACAACAAACACAGAGAACATAATGCGGTGGGGGGAGGGGGAAGGAAGTGTGAGAGTCACAAGGTAGTTTACCTCATTTAATTACTTCATTCCCTCAAGAAAAAATTTTCTAGCCCCTCACAAAAGACTTGGCATCAAAATAGAAAAGCATTGTATATGGATAACATAAAATTCCCTGGAACTGCAGTCATCATACATATGCCTTTGAGGTATCTATATGGCATGTGACCACATTGCACCATGAATGTTCAAAACTAGAAAAAACAACATGATTAGTAATTGTTAATAGAGAGCTGATGTAAAGTAAAAATGAGAAAACATCTCAATTGTTAAGATAAACTCAACATATTATTATTTGGAACATGCATTTTCTTGTTTTTGAAAGTGACTCCAAATAAAAACTACCTAACCTATGTATGCAAAATTTGAAAGTTAATCAGAATTCCATCTGCATATTTATTAACTATAAAAGCAAAAAAAAACCTATTTCAACAAAAAAAATTAAAATGAAATAAAAATATAATGAAACATGTAGTAATTAATGAGATCAAAAGGGACTATCTCCATCCCCATCACTCAGTTAACAACAATACCAAATATAATAATAGTAAAAAATAAAAAAAAGGTGTTATTGAATCTAGAACAAAACATTGGGTTCCCCCCTACAATCCCAAAAAACAGATCAATTGTTCTTTACTCTCAAGTAATGCCTACACCTCTAAGGAATCCCTTCTTTTCTTTCAATAAACTTTTGCTATGAACTTACAGGGAATTAGAGTAGGAAACTTGTCATGGAAACAAATTTTTTGCTTAAAAAATATAACAAAGGAGGAAAGTGACAGATTTTTTAAATTTGACTAGTAGAATTAACTTTACTAGAATTTAGATTTAGTAGTTGAGTTTTCTTTGCTAGAGTGTTGAGCAGTAAAACATAATTATGTTCAGAAGATGGTGATTGTGAAGATGAGAATGCTAAGATGGATGTGTGGGTCACAAGGAAAGATAGGATTAGGAACGAAGAGATTAGGGGTAAACTAGGAATAGCACCGATTGAAGATAAAATGAGAGAAAATCATTTAAGATGGTCCGCCTATGTTAGAAGGCGTCCAATGGAGGTACTGGTTAAAAGGTATGAAAGCATGTAGATTTCTAGGAGTAGGAGAGGGAGAGGGAGACCTAAGAGAAGTTGGAAAGAAACTATTAAACATGATCTTGCCTCCATAGATCTAACGGAAGACAAAGCCCTAAACAGATTTGATTGGCATCATCAAATCCATATAGTCGACCCCACCTAGCGGGAAAAAACTTGGTTTGGTTTGGTTTGTTTTAGTTGAGTTTTGTTCGCATCCTAAGCTTCATATAGAAAACTAAAAAGTATATATATAACAAGCTGTTTGCACTAAATAATATCATATCATTCTTACTATATTCATACACAACATTTACAAATAAAACCACGCAAACAAATGCATCCACAATGAATCTGTACAAATTGAGACAAGCATGTAATTCATATAATGAATCTTACACTTCAATTTTAATATCCAAAGTTACCACCATGCAATCTAGAAGTGATTGAGGTAGGAAAGAGAACAAAATCAATTGAATGGAGGTAGGAAAGACAGATCCAAGCACACTATATCATATTTCAAATGATGAGAAAAAATAAAACATCTATATTTTAATTGAATAATATAGAAAATATAGATAAAAAGGTAACAAAGAATTCCACACAGAATGACCATACACATTGATCATAACTTCTATCCCAGCTTCCATCCATCAAATAATAAGTACAAACAACAATGCATTTGTCAAAAGCTCCTAAACAATATGTATGCTAAACTCTTATACCGAGAATAATAGATATACAATATCAATAATAATTACAAATTTTTGAGTATATAAGTACAATGAAGTCCAAATCACTCTGTGCAACATCGAGGCTTCTTTCACTCACGTCGTGATCGCTCAAGGTGTAACGGTTGTATAGGCGGCATGTCAATGGTAGGAGACACATTCAGTACAAGTAGCGCCACATCTGGTCTGCGTGGTGCCACACCTACTGTAAATGCTGCTACAAGTATGTCCTTCGCTACTGATGCAGTAAGTGTGACATCATCCACACTATTCTCCAGGCCTACAGGAATATGGGACTTTGATGCTCCATTAGTGTTGTATGGTCGACGTCGTGTGTACTGCTTAGCTGGTACAACTAGTGCTGTCACAGACCCCTGAATATAGACGACTGGGTCAGTGGGGGTGCCGTATGTACGGCCTATAATTACTTTTGATGTCAATAGTGGTTCAATATGTACAAATCCTAAACAATAATCATCCTAATTAGTTGATAGTGAAGTGTTAGCTGATAATGAAGTGTATGAACTACCAAAGGCCTGTGTGACCATTGTTGGGATTTGGAGCTCAACACTAAATAGTAAAGCCATTGCTATGTCTGGTATATGTATGATTTTCTATTTCCGAATGGGCTGTAGGAGCAATATCTGTACCTAGTATATCTAGCTCGACTGCAAGTGGATAGGTCTCATTAGCTTGTGGTACATGGCCATAAATAGATGGCTGCCAGTGTAGTCGTCTACCAGCTTGCATAAGGATTAGCTACGATAGACCAGCCTGAGATGATATGTCAGGTCGATCAATGTTTACGGGTGCTCTTAGTCGTTCTTCATGATCGAGGGCTACGATGACTAACTGTGTTACCTGAACAATCTGCTGGAGCGCTTGGAGATAACCAGCCTAACCCATCTCTTAGGTGACAGCAAATGCGATATGATAGTTGTTCATAAGAGCGTTCACCTACAAATTATAAAGAGTTGTATTAGTATTAAATAAAATATTGCTAAAATACATATAATAGTACTTAATGTTTTCGTAAGAATTAAAAATGTACCAATATTACTCGTTCTACTGTCACTATCTAAGACCCGATGATTGGAATATTAGTTGGTGGTGTAATGTGACATCATGTCATATTACAATACCACTGCATATATGGGTCGTCAAACGGGAGATGTCCGACGAAAGGTTGACCATGGATTACCGACTCCCGTCGTCGTGTCCATTAAGTAATAGGCGACTGGTGGTAAAGAATCCAATCAATGTCTCCTCGTACTCGTCTAGCCGTGGAATGTAGTTGTCGGTCCGTGTCGAACATTGGTGAAATTACCTGGTGCAACCCAAATTGTTGCATAACTCGTCCCGACAGATGGTACTCAATAATACTATAGCAGATCAACGAGTAGGTCGAGCACCACAATACGGCCCCAACACGATAGTAGGTTAGAAGTCTGGATAATACGAACTTCGAATATGAACACCAGATCATTTGCTCCTCCCTCATAATGGACAGCTGCTCTCTATAGTCACTCAATGGCTAGGGAAACGTAAGGTCAAGAGCCCCTTTCCATTTGCATCTTAACGGCTCAGCCAGTAATCTAAACTCCTCCGGTATAATAGGTATGAGACGTGGTCGTCTAACAACTGACCGAAACTATGCCAATCGCTTCCATGCCTAGACTTGTCATAATGATTGTTAAATTAGTTTAAATATATATTATCAAAACGTAACTAAAGAACAAGCAATGTAGTGTTTACGAAAATACAATTGTAATATAATCTTATTTACCTGTAAAAACGCAAGAGGTCCTGCAACATCTGATGTACGTCTGGTGGAAGCTCCACACATCTCTCTATAAAGACAGGCTAGAGCAGCTACCCCCCAAGCCGTCCTACCAGACTCATCAAAGTCTCTGAGCAATAGCAAATACAAAAGTTTCACCAAATTTCCAAACTTATCTGACAGCAAGTGGGATCCAATGATGATCATAATTAGGGCCCGAACATGACACCGAATCTGTACATCAGTGGCCCCAGCTGGCAAAAGCTAAAAATGCTCCCTCAACTAACTAATTATGATTCGACCTCCTCTAAACTGTCCTATTGGTGGTGTCTATCCCAGCAGCTCTTGGCATAATGCCTGCCAATCTGCAATAGAACGAGTGATGACTCTCCTTAATACAGGCTCCTCATCGAGACATAAACCGGATAGGACCTCTACATCTTGTAGCATGATGGTGCACTCTCTAAATGGAAGGTGAAATATATGAGTCACTGTCCGCCACCTCTCTATCAATGCTGTAAGTAGGGGCCAAATCTCATGAAAGGGATTCTAACTAGTCCGACAACTCAAGACGTCCTTGTACTATACATTGCACAAAGAAAATCTATTATTTTTAACATAAATAGAAAATATTTATAACTACTGGATTGGAGGCCTCCCAAATATCTATCAACCGATACTCTACTTGTGAGTAAAGAACACTAGGATTCAACGGACCAGGATCCAACATCTTCTGTCCCTGAGACATGCAGCTAAACTTAACATAACAGAATAATTAATTTGTTGCTCCAAAGTTCACATAGTATTATTTTAATTGATTTTTTAGGAGTCTATATATGAATTTGGACATTTACATATTCCACAAATTTGTACTAGAAATTTTACATATTCTGTGAATTGTACATTAGTTAACCTAGCTAAAAAAACCTAGAAGCTTATGAAGATAAGGCCCTTGATAGATACTTGCGACGATCGTGTCATTGCTGCTTACATATGCCATAATATATTTTGGAACTCCATTCTAACCTATCTCATTTGTTAATCTAGTGGAATTTGGTCGGCAGCTCTAGCGAGCAAGATTGGGATCAAGGATGAAGAATGGGCTATCAATTGTTTCCTAGTAGTTCTCATGTTCTAATGGATGAAATTTTAACGTGTATGTGTTCACGTATGTTTGTACTGAATACTCACTTGGCACAAAACTGCATCCAATCAATGTGTCTTCGATTGCACACAACTATGATATATGAGGATAGGAGCTCCATGCCTCCACTTTCCACAACTGCAATTCCTATCCCTTAATCGAAAAACTTGCATGTTGCTGCCTCTATTTAATTGGGAATCAGTCACAATTTCACACTCTTTGATTATGTGATTAAACTCCGTTACTTGATGAGCAAGTGCATTGTTTTGGTATTTCATCAAAAGCTATTGAACCCGGGGACCAACATTGCCCGATTATTCTTTGCATTCATTACAATTAGTTAACACTGGTGGAAATATGATACCAATTTGTAGAATGTCAACTGCACTACTGCGGTTATAGGTAAACTCCTAGCACCTCGTAATACATTTTTGAAGTACTCTGACAAATTAGTTGTCATTATTCCGTATCTATGAAGGCCGCCATAATAGAATGTCCATTTTTCTTTTGGAATTTCATCTAGATATTTCCAAGCACTTTTATTGATAGACTTGAGTTACTCTATTATGTCATTCAATTTCCATACCTAAGTGGCCTTTTTCTTGCTTGCTAGAACAAGTCAATAAGTTGTTTGCTTGTATATTTTTTCTTGAAATTGGCCTCTATATACCGTAGGCAGAAGCAATGGTTTGCGTTGGCCAGACTGAACTGATGGGATATAACTATGGCAGTTAACACTTTGTGAAGGTGAGAGATAAGACACAACTGTCGGTTGGGGCAAACATGTGTCCTCAGCATCTGAAGAAAGTACTTCTAACTATCATAGTCTTCAGTATCCACAATTGCAAATGCTAGAGGAAATACTTACAGGTTGGTATCTTGTGCCATGGCTATGAGGAGCTTCCCAATATACTTACCATACAAATGTGTACCATTAATCGAGACCACGGGAATTCAATGTACGAAGCCGTCTATTAAAGGCTTACAACTCCAGAACACATACCTCAGAACACGCTATGCACCACCTCTGTAAGGTGATGCTCATAGTGCAAAATCGTGCCCCTGTTGTATGATTGGATTACGTTCATAAACTTCGGTAGCATCAAGTACGACTGCTCCTAATCTCCAAATATCTTGGTAATTACTTTTTCTTATGCTGTTTATGACTTTCGGTACGACACATTGAATTTAAAACGATCCTTTAGTCCAGCTTGCAATCCTATGATAGAAGTGGTAGGGTTAAACTTGACTAAATGGATGATTGAGCTGGAAAGCAAGATTGAGTCAAGCTGATCATGGTCTTCATTCCATTCGTGCATAAATACATGTGTGGGGTCCTTCGTGTTTGGTTATTTCAAATAGACCATGTGAACTGAGTTTGCTTGCTCAAACTCGTTACATTGGCTCTCATTTCTCATTGGGCCCTCAACAAGCCATGTTTTTTGTTTAATTCAATAGTTATGTATAGTTGGTTGGTTCTAATAGAATATAGCTTCATTTACTGGACGAGTTGGCCCTTATCCTTGAAAGCTTAGCCAACGAAGGGTCCTCAGTCTTTAGGTTCCACTTCTGATGATGAAGTGAAGGGGCCCAGCAATGTGTATTGTCATCTAATTTAACTGAGGTGAATGTCTCAGACATCAACTCATGCATTTGTTGGACTTTAGTGTGTTGGTTTCCATAGGTAACTGGATGCTCAGTAAATACATCCTACATCATGTCTATCTCTTGAGCTTCAATGTCGTCTTCGTCAATCGGGCATCCACCATCATTAAACTCGTCAGCCTGGTCAGCCATTTAATCCAAGGACATGTTCATGTGTTGCACATATTCACGGATAGGGTCAGATTTAGGTTGATGACTGACATCCGTATCATTACCAAATATCTGTCTTAATGGGGTGGAGGCATCGTGTTGATGAAAATAGTAAGATGTTAACGACATGACTTTGTTATAATTGCCTGCCAAATTCTCAATCGAAGTATCTTCAACTAGGCTTCTAACATCACCCCTGACCATTAAAACATAAATCGGTTCTAACTCGAAGAACACGTCGCAGTGGTTGCATCCTTGCAAAGGACCTACCTTTTTTCTTCTAATTACTTATTTAAGTATTCAAATTGTCTAGGACATCAAACATAGTCTCAACACCATTGTCATCCAATAGAGGCAAAGGTCTGTGAAGTATTTGGCCTCCACTACCAACAATCGGATATCTACAAGTGACTTTTAACTCCCACTGAACCAAATCCATGTTGACAACCTCGTATAGTTTGGCTAACAATATCGCGTGGGTGTTTTAACGACCAACCTTGATGACACGTTTAAATTGTCTGTCGTACCCTATATCCTCATCCTTATTTGCAGTGATGATGTTCCCTCCCCAAAAACAAAATAATGAAATTCGCTTTTGAGACATCACGGATTATTAATAAATAACGAATTACGTCCTTGAAAAGAAATATCCTCTAATTAGGGTATGTATGTGTTTTGTATATATTTTTATTCTAAAAACTATTACTAAATTTGTCAAATCCTAATAAAACAAATAAAAAATGACAATCAATAACATATTTAGAAATCTAATTTCATATTACACTATGAAATTTTATTAGAATCACATCTAAAAAAAAATAGAAAATGAAAATCAATAATAAATTTAGAAATTTGATTTCATATTACACTATGATTTTTTTATTAGACTTACACCAAATAAAAAAATAAAAATAAAAAATGATAATCAATAACAAATTTAAAAATCCGATTTCATTTTAGATTATGATTTTTTTTTTTTTTTGGTTAGAATTACTTCTAATAAGAAAATAAAAATAAAAAATTCCAATCAATAACAAATTTAGAAATCTTACTTCATATTATACTATGATTTTTTTTGTTAGAATTACACCAAATGAAAGCATAAAAAATGAAAATCAATAATAAATTTAAAAAGCTGATTTCATATTACACTATGATTTTTTTATTAGAATGACACCTAATTAAAGAAATAAAAAATAAAAAAAATGACAATCAATAACAAATTTAGAAATTTGATTGCATATTACACTATGTTTTTTTTTTTTTATTAGAATTACACCTAAGAAAAATAAACAATGACAATCAATAAAAAATTTAGAAATTTGATTTCAGATTACACTGATTTTTTTTTATTAGACTTACACTTGATAAATAAATAAAAATAGAAAATGACAATCAATAACGAATTTAAAAATCTAATTTTATATTACGTTATCATTTTTTTAATAAGTATTACACCTAATAAGAAAATAAAAAATAAAAATAAAAAATGCCAATGAATAACAAATTTGGAAATCTTACTTCATATTATACTATGATATTTTTATTAAAATTACGCCTAATAAAAAAATAAAAAATGACAATCAATAATAAATTACAAAGCTGATTTCATATTACGCTATGATTTTTTTATTAGAATAACACCTAATATGAAAATAGAAAATAAAAAATGACAATCAACAACCAATTTAGAAATCTAATTTCATATTACACTATGTTTTTTTTCTTTATTAGAATTACACCTAATAAAAATAAAAAATGACAATCAATAACGAATTTAGAAATTTGATTTCATATTACATTATGACTTTTTTTATTAGACTTACACCTAATAAGAAAATAAAAATAGAAAATGACAATCTATAACAAATTTAGAAATCTTATTTCATATTACATTATGATTTTTTTATCACAATTACACCTAACAAGAAAATAAAAAATAAAAATAAAAAATGTCAATCAATAACAAATTTAGAAATCTTACTTCATATTATGCTATGATTTTTTTATTAGAATTGCATCTAATAAAAAAAATGACAATCGATAAGAAATTTAAAAACCTGATTTCATATTACACTATGATTTTTTTTATTAGAATGATACCTAATATTAAAATAAAAAATAACAATTAACAATAATTTTAGAAATCTGATTTCATAGTACACTATGTTTTTTTTTTTATTAGAATTAAACCTAATAAAAATAAAAAACGACAAACAATAATAAATTTAGATATCTGATTTATATTACACTACGATTTTTTTTTTAATTAGAACTACACTAGGTTAGAAATTAAAAATCACAATCAATAATAAATTCAAAAAGTAGAAACTCATATTAAAATTAGAAATTTATAATCCCAAAATTTCCCTAAATCAAAAGCTCAAATTTAGAAATTCATATTCAAGAAAAATAGGAGAAATATAACTCACAAATGACTATAAGCAACTCACAAATAAGTAGAAGTAGCTCACAAATAAACAAATTCAATCACACTTTGATTTAGAAAGCACAATCGAAGTAGTGCACAGTTTGTATTTGCATTTTATTCTGGAACGTACAAATGTTTTTTTTTTTTTTGTAGATATATATACAATTTACGTCATTGTTGAAACCTTGGTCGACCATTGAAGCTTTGAGAGATTGCAATGGAGACGATATGAGGGAGGGGCGCTACCCGTAGCCTAGCAAAAATCTCTTCTGTGCGGTCGATCTGATTTATTTTGTACCCCTCGCTCAATAAGAAAATGAATCAAATATACAGGATCAAACCTATGAGACTTAAGGAATGATATTGTAGTTCAATTGGTCAGAGCACCGCCCTATCAAGGCGGAAGCTGCGTTGCCAGAAGTTTGAGGAGGCTGTGTAATAACACTGACAGGAGAAAATGCGTAAATGTCAAGTTGTTAGTGTTCAAAAACTTAAAACCCTAGGTGCATTTTAGATTGAAAAAGCATAAATCCTACTTACGATTTTGATTCAAAACATAAATTATACTTACGATTTTCGTTTGTTCTCATCCTCCTTCAACATTCACCAATTGTGTCGCTTTAGTTGTGTGCTATGTGATTTTGCTCAACTAGATAGCTTTGAAAATGTAAATGGCAATTACGAGTTATTTAAAAACGTAAAAAGTATTTATGAGTTTCTTCAAAATCCATTATGATTTTTGTCCTAAAAGTTATAAGTGGTAGTTACAACTTGGTTAATAAAAACATAAATTTTATTTACAACTCTACCCCTATTTTGGAATAATTTTTTCAAATCACTCCATTTTGGTAATATGGTTTATTAGTATTAACAGCTAGGTAAAAAAACTCAAATAACATAACACAACACAAATGGGAGCCACAATGTGAGAAGCGTTCATTGAGCAGTTGATTCGTTGACAATGGTCCGCTTACTGAGGAAGGAGAGGATCGTGCGAGGTGTTCTCACCAAAATCGGCGGTGGTAGTTTCCGATGGATCAGAAACAAGCACACGGCGGTCATGAGCTTCGGGGACGGCAGCCAAGGGGCGCTGGGATTGCCCTCGTCCGTCGTCGGCATCGGCGGCGACGCCTACGAGCCCACAGTTGTTCCTGAACTCCCTCACGACATCTCCTGGATAAGTGCCGGCCACTATCACTCCCTCGCCGTCACTTCTCAGGGCGAGGTCTGGGCTTGGGGTCGCAACCACGAAGCGCAGCTCGGCCGTGGTCTTCTGGCTTCAAGGTCCCCTCTCTAACACTTGTAGATGCATGTATACATATGTACATGCGTGTGATTTTTCTGTTGATTTGCAGTTTCCTGCTTTGCTTTTGTTTAATTGAATAACTGTTTGATTGCTATGGCGTGGATGAGTTACCTATTGCTTATCTATACTAATACTAACATATAAAGGGAGAACCCCGATTTTTGTTGGAGCTCGTCACGCTTTCCTTTCCAAAAGAGGCTTTTTTAATTTCTAATTTCTCTTTCGTTTTTAACTTCCTCAGGCTTCATTTGGTTAGTCTTTCCGATCTTTGATCTTTGATCTTTGTTTTTGTTTTTTTTTTTCTATTTTCTGTTTTTAACTATTTTACAATTTTGAAAACAAGGAAATTGGGTCATTTGTGTTTTGAAAATTTGTTTTAAAAAACAGCAAATGAGTTTACACAAGAAATAAAAAATGATAAAAAGTCGTCTGGAGACTTTTCAATTCAAAATAAGAGAAACCTCAAAATAAGAAAAATAGAGTTTTTTTTATTTTTTTATTTTGGGATTCTTAAAGCATAAAACACATAAAACAAAAAACAAAAAAACAAATGAAATGCCACCTTAATTTCCCACTTCCTTTTAAATTCTGTTGGTTACATTTTTCAAATTCAGGAAAAACTATTCCCACTTTCGATTCATCTTTTTGATTTTTCAAATTTAAGAAGAAAGTTATTCAACTTCTCAATT
>QLOD02000033.1:10578251-10588270 GCA_003260245.2 Sideroxylon spinosum
CCAAGCTTTTGGTCTTATTCTACAACATAAAATTTGAAAGTGCTGACAGTGTGGGCTTTTCCTCTCTCTCTCTCTCTACACCTCGTTTTGTTTCACTACACACACACACACACACACACACACACACACATATATTTATATTGTTTTTACCATTCAAATTATGCTTCTTAACAAGTATTCTACCAGCAATCTTTGAGTCAGCTATATATCCTTAGCCACTTACATAAATTGATTTAAATATATGTGCCTGATTGAGAAAATCTCTTTGAATGTAATGTATTGGCCTTACGGGACTTTGGAGGGTTAAGAACGTAATGGAGGGTATTGGTGCTCCAAATTCCAGTACTCCTCCCCCCCAAACAAAGATGGGTGAAAAAAAATCTATACATAGAATTATTCCCATTTATTTAGTTGTAAAAAGAATACTAAAATTGAGTTATAAGAGTCACTGTCTCGATCAAATAAAACAAATCAAAACAGAGTGGTTAAGCACTGTCTTGATCAAATTAAAATAAGCCTTAAAAGAGTGCCTTCGCTGAATGACCGCCTCGACCGCCTCGTTGCCGACCAATTACTTGATCAGCTGAAAGAGGAGGATTCCACCGGAGAGTTACAAAACAGTTTCCTCATCGCCGGTGTTTTTGCGACATTTACACTTTTACGTTTTGTTTGAGAGAAAATAGAGTTTAGTTAGAGAGAACCCTAAACTTAAAGTGGAAGAAGAGAAGCTGGAGACGGGAACAACAAAAATCCAATATGTGTGGTTTTCTTCCCCAAAACTCTATTTAAAGGCCCACAACCACTCTAAAACTTAATTTTAAACAGAGAATATCCATTAAATCCTAGCTCTTAATCGTCCACCATCATTTCTATCTTTTCTATTTCTCTCAGTAAATTCATCTTCGAGGATCCCACCATTCTCGTATTGGTCGCAGTGATGGAATATGGGTGGTTGAATGGGATCAATGGTTTTTTTTTAGATTTTAAAAAAAAATTTTTAATTATATATATATATAGCTTCTAGCATTATTTTTACTAAAATATTTTTTTGATTCCATCGTCCCAATTTATCTATATTTACCTCCACTCCACCCATATCAAATATACATTTATTATTAAAAATCTTATAAAAATCTTATCTTCTCAATCTATTTAATTTTATTTTTTTTATCATTTATCATTAATTTAATTTCATATCTTTTGATAGGTCATATCATTTATTTAGATAGGCTTTTATTTTTGAGTAAATTATATTTAGATCCCCTGAATTAGGCTAATTACAAAGGATCTCTGAATATTTAAACTTTACACTTAGACCCCTTAATCTCAAATGTTTGGAACACTTAGGTCCATCCATTAATTTTCTCCGTTAACTCGTATTGCATTGTAAAATGATGAAAATGCCCCCAGTCCCATCAGTGGGCATTGTGGTGTTACCAGATTGGCCTCATCATTAAATGAAACCCATCCTAATTATAACTATACGATTGTGGGAACCGACGTATATCACACACCTACATGATTGTGAGAGCCCAAATGTCTGCACTCTGAAGAAGAAGACGCTCAGAAGAACCCAAATCAACGATGAGGAGAGAAAATTGACGATGACGAGGAAAGATGCTTAGTATTATCAAAAGATGACGACGATCCAAAAACTTTATATTTTCTTTGCCTTTTGTTCTGATTAGTTAGGGTTTTTTTTTTTTTTTTTTTTGTGGGTTTTCATATTAGGATGTTTGTCTTAGGGTTTTTGGTTTGAGTCTTCTAATTTCCTTAATATATTATATGATTGTGTAATCGCACAAATTGTGTAATCATTGGATTATCTAAGTTTGGGTTTTTTTTTTATTTGGGAGTTTTTTTTATTGCACAACGTGTGTAATTGTTGGGTTATCTGATTTAGGGTTTTTTGTTCGGATTTTCAGATTAAGGTTTTGCTATAAAGATTTTTTTCCATTTTGTTTTTCCTTACAACTTTTGCAATTGTTGGGCTTAGTTTATCTAAGTTAGGTTTTTTTTTTTCCTATGATTATTGTTCTGAAAAATGTATTATTTTCTACTTTATTAACTGGCTGTATATTTTTTGGAGTTTTCAGTAAATGTCGAATAGTTCCTTCATTCTGTTAGCAGTCTTAGATTCAGTTATCACATTATAAATTTGTGTTGGTATCAATTACAGTGGCTAAATCTATGTTTTGGTAAAATTGCAAATGCTTATTGGTAAATTGAACTTGCTTTTTGAAAAGACTTTAAGTTAAATTGAACTCATTACTGATTTTTGTTGCCAATTTAAGTTGGTGGTCCTTGGTTTTAGGTTGTACCAGTTGGTAGATTTATATTCTTTGCACCTCGTAATAATTTTTGTTGACAGTATGAGATTGGATCATTACTTAAGAAACTTGTGGTAGACTCGCTTTCTGTTGCTAATTTAATTGCTAACAAATGCGGTAGACTTGTAAATTTTAGTTGTTAAATTGAACTTGTTTATGAGAAACCAATTCTAAGGGATACTAGACTTGTGCCATTTCATGGTTTGTTTAGTGTAACGAACTTGGATGCCTGCACTAGCAGGTGTTTTCCATGATCAAGATTGATTTAGTTATTGCTTCATTTTATCAGTTTGAGTTATTGTTTGGACTGTAATTGGATATCTATTCTTTGTAATTGGTAATAAAATTGTAATTGTTAAATTGAACTTGTTTATAGGAAACCAATTCAAAAAGATACTAGACTCGTGCCCTTTCATAGTCTGTTTGGTGTGACGAACTTGGATGCCTACACTGTTACGTGTTTTCCATGATCAAGATTGATTTAGTTGCTGCTTTATCTTGTCGATTTAAGTTATTGTTTTTATTCTACCTATTAGTGGATTTGTACTCTCTGCAATTGTTAATAAATATGTAATTACTTATTTTGAGACTTAACCCATCACTTTACTTGTTTGATTTGGTTTTAATAATATTAAATTAACGTATGTATTATAAGACTCACAAATTTCAGTTGCTAAATTAAACTTGTTTATTGGAATCCAATTCCAAAGGATACGAGACTCGTGCCTTTCATGGTCTATTTAGTATAACGAACTTGGATGCTTGTATTGACAGGTGTTTTCCATGATCAAGTTTGATTTTGTTGTTGATTTTGGTTGCCAATTTGACTCCAATATTAGATTTGGTATGAATTACACCATCTTATTTTTTGATCGAATAACATTATAAATTGTTATTTATAACTTTATATTCATTGCAATTTATAATTAATTTTTTTCCATGTGGGTTTATAACTTTTGCAGGTGTAAAGGGTAAAATGCCAATGTTTTGATTATATGATTTGATTGTTCATTATAAGGATACGCAGTTTACAATTAAGGACGTCGATCCGAATAGGTACTGTTGGTTTAATTTAATTACAAATCTACGTGAGGTTGAAGTAGTTCATGCTCTATCCAATGTTGGATTTGATGTTAAGGTTTTCTATCAATCATAAAATAGAAGAATTGAGGTTCAAATAGATGATGACTTGTTGCTAATGCTTGAGTTTGTTGGTAGTCCGGTGGTAAACTTGTTTGTTGATGTGGGTGGAGAGGCCGAAATCAGTCATTCACAAGTTAGCTAAGTGTTTGACTATGGACCAGATGACGTACAAATTGGAAAACCTGTTATTATAGGCTGTTAAGGCTGGTATGACGATGTAGGAGGGTTCGATAAGGGAGAAGAAGAGGAAGAATTTCATGTAGTTAGTGATGAAGACGATGATGTAGGGGGGTTCAATGAAGAAAGAACCCTGCTTACAGAGAAAATAAAGAATGGACTGATAGAAGAACAAAAGCTCTTCTGATTTTCAAGAATTAAGCGAAGAGGAGACTAACAGTGGGGGTTAGGACCCCCATATGGACAATTATTAGTCAGATGATAGATTAGGCTGTGATAAGTCTGATGTAGATACAAAGTGGAAAAAAACAAAACAAAAATGACCATGTGACTAATAATCTGACTGAGTCATTTTATCAGCGGATTGTAGAATAGAGGACTAAACTGATATTGATATTGGTGGATGGTTTGCAGGGTAAGTCAATGGCAAGAATTCATAAGTAATATGAAAGGGCTACTGGATGGAATGAGCCACTTACCAAAGAAGCTATGAAAAGACTGGACAAGATAATTGAACGAAACATGTGATGTTCTATTTTGTATATAGGTGGGGATGAATATAAAGTAATGGATGGTCAAACTAGACATATTGTGTATATACCGAGAAAGACATGCACATGTGGTGCAAGGAAGTTGAGTGGCATGCCTTGTAGACATACGACAACATCTATCTTGTACAGATGATTTAATGTTGAGTAGTGTTGTAACAGTGTAGTCAGTAAGTAAGTTTACTTTGATTTGAGTTCATTTTTTGTTGGTATTTTACACATACTGGGTATTGAATTTATATTCTTTGAAGAAGAGGAAAACTAGAGTTTCTAGATATAAAAATACTGTTGTCACCGCTTAGGAATCTGTTTGTCACTCGAGCTAAATGTGCAACTCAAGAAGAAAATGTTACTGCTGCACAAGGAGATGCAAGAGATGCTGTTGTTAACCATAGAGATGCTACAACTCTATCTAATGCTGGTGAACAATTGAAGCTTTCTATGTAGGACGATGTTGATGTAATTGAAAACTCCATTCTTTGTTCATATTATATGTAACTAAGTGATGGGGAAAGGAATTGTTTTTTTGTGAACAAGTAAGTTGCTATAGATGGTATAGCGGGTAGTTGATTTGGGAATTTGACATTTAAGCCAACTCATGTTTTTGATAAGTTGGCTACTAGTGGTTTAATTTTGACCAACTCAGGTTTTTTTGGGAAGTTGGTTGATATTGATCATAAGGATGTAGTTGGTCTTTACTGGTACACGTTTGGGATAAATTTCTACCGATAAATTGGTATAGTTTTGAGGGTTGGACAAGGATAGTTGAATTAGTTTCTAATCGAATACAGAACAACCTGGGTTGCTGTTAATGAATATGTAATGAATGAATGAATGCCATCTTTTTGGATGAAATTCTAGTATTGTGACTTGAATTTTGTTGCTAATGAATACAGCTATTGTTTTAAGAAACATGTTACAAATAGTTGAATTGCAAGTGTATGCAGCTTGAACCATACGGTTGTGGGCAATGTTTTGCAATGCAATTTTACAAGTTTTGTAATACAGTTTTCTTTCTTTGTTTGCAGTGTAGTTGTGTGCAGCAGTGTATTGGTTTGAAATTTAGTTTGTTTTGCAATTTAGTTTTGCTTGTAGTGCCGTTATGTGAAACAATATGTGTAGTTGTGTGTAGTAGGGTAATGGTTTCAAATGCAATTTATTGCAATGCAGTTTATTTTAACAAACTTATGCTGAGAACTTACGTATAGTTTTTTTAAATACAATATTTGGTAATACTGTTTTTTCAAATCGGTGTAATGTTATAAGGCAGATTGTAATGTAATGTAATTGTTTGCAATACATGTTTTCCAAATTCTTCTAACTGATGAAATATAATGGTTATTTTTTTGTTGTTTTTTTCAACTACTGCATTCTGTGAGGGTAATTTTATTTCTCAACCGTTGCAAAGGTAACTTTTTTTTTGCTTAACTGCTGCATACAACTCATCTAACAAAAACACATCAAATAGTGTATGAAAAACGAACAATGCTTTAGTCCATGTTTTAAACTTATAACAATTTTTTAAAACTACATACTATATTATAAAATTATTTTAGTAGTATCAAAAGCATAAGCAATACAATTATCCAAATTGTTGACACAATTGCAACTAGAATGTATATGAGACTTAATTGGGTTGCCTTTAAATCTCTCATCCTATTCATAATTGCTCTAACATCATCTTTAACTTAATGTACTCAAAATTGCTGGATTTGAATTCATCATCAACTTTTCTCACTTCATTCATCGATAGGCTAGACCACAAGACATAAAAGTTATATTGTTTGTTGGTGCATCTATGGTAAATCTTTCCAGGATTATCAATTGACTTTGAGATACCCACAGCTGCTTTCCTCCCACGTGGACATTCCCCTCATCAACTTTCCTTCCACCCATACTTCTAGACGACATTACTTCCTTACACGACATTCCTTCATTGCACATTAGCTATTCCAAAAGATTTCACCTTACAAAAGTTTCAATCGCATAAGGGATTTCATCCAAAACAATTTCAACAATTTACCATACATAAAATTGTCAAAATAATTTACAATGCACATCTTAATCAAACAAGGGAAATTAATCTACATAATTAATTTCTAATCATTCTTTTGATTTTGGGAAAAATTTTCTTTATCAATATGCTACAATTTACCATGCACCACTTAATTAGACAAGAGCATTTAGTCTACATAATTAATTTCTAATCGCTCTTTTGATTTTGGAAAAAATATATTTCTTTATCAATATGTTACTTTCTTTATCAAACAAGATTTTCTACATATATGGTAAAAATAAAATATTCTAAGAATTCTACGTTAATAATACAAGATGCTATTTTTTTCATTCATTCCCTTTAGGATCAGTCGTGATCTTCAAAACTTTATCGATGGTATAGACGAGTATATTTATAAGAAATGAATCTACATAATCTCGCAACGGCATTTAATCAAACAACTTTCCAAAGCATATCATTGAATAGCTTACATATATGGCAAATTAAACTACACAATCTCATATAGCCATTTAATCATAATGCCCATGATTTTGTTTTAACCGCCTGTTGCAATATGATAAAATACATTATTATCTAGCATAGTATCTGTATTAAAAAAATTTGTATCTCTGCTGTAATCGACTCAGTTTCTGTTACATATTGGGAGTTTGTCTCCAATCAACGAATCTACTGGGAAACCAATTAATGAAATGATGACGAAACTAATTGGGAAGAAATCCATGTAACGGTTCAAAATAAAAAGGCGAGGACAAAAATTTGCAATGATTGAACAAGCTATGAGATAAAATTTTCACCGAACATTATACGAAAACCCTTATACAAATACCTCCCAGAAAAACCCTACAAATAGTCTAAGGAGGATAACAAGAAAAGAAAATAAAAATAAAAATAAAAAGAAAAATAGAACCGTGTGTATGTGTATGCTGGTCGATTTCTTCTTCTGATCTTCGTTTCAAGACGTTTGATTTACTTTTTAATTCATCGTCTTGTTAAGGTTTGATTCAATTAGATCCAGCCGAGTAAGTTTTTAGGTGTTTGGGTTCGATTCACAATCGTTGGGATGAGTTTCATTTAATGGTGAGGGCAATTTAGTTACTCCACAATGCCCACAGATGGGACTGAAGGAATTTTCGCCATTTTACAACGTAACTCAAATGAGCTAATGACGAAAATTAATGAATGGACCTAACTGTTCCAAACATTTCGGAATTAAGAGTCCAAGCATAAGGTTTGAATGTTTAAGAGGTTCTTCTATAATTAGTTTAATGTTCAGGGGGTCTAGATATAATTTACTCTTTATCTATTTATTGATTCTTTTATCATTTAGTTTTCATTATCAATTTAGATAGGCTTTTTTATCATTTATTTTTTTATCCATCTTCAGTTTTTTTTTTTCTTTTCATTATTATCACTTCATTTTTTTGATAGGATTTTTTTATCATTTGTTATTTATTCAATTTCAACTTTTTTTTGAATAATCCATATCAATTTGTTAGATACGCCTTATCAAAGCTCCTTTTTTTTTAATCATTTACTATTACTTAATTTTCTTGAACAGACCTTATCATTTTTTAGATAGGATTTTTTTATCATTTATCATTTATTCAATTTCAATTGTTTTAAGATATAGCTTAACAATATTTTCGATACTCCTTACAAAATATTTTACGCCAAAATTTTTAAGTTAGTCTTACCCACACCTACTACTTTTTCTATCTCTGTCACTACTAGGTCGCATACTTATTCGAATTTATCACAACTAGTAATAATGAAGAGTTTGCATGCGTTAGAAACCCTAGATTGATACAATTATGAGTGGAATTGTATGCATATATAATGTTGAGATTCATATACGCTGAGTTTGTTTATATTACGCTATGTTTGGAAAGTTGAAATTGATAAGATTTTATTTCATTAGATGAGAATTGTCACTAAATTTCATTTTTGGAATAAAAATGTATTTAATGAATCAGATTTCATTTTATTTATTTGATTATTAAAATTTTAAGATTTCTTTACAATTTCAAATCAATCCAAAATTGATAAAACTTGATGAAAATTCATTTGAATTTAATTAATTGGATAGATTTACCTTTTACCTATTTTACCATTTTTTACTTTTGCTGTTTACTCTCTAACTCAATCGTTAAATTAAATAGTAATATTAAATTTG
The DNA here is from genome assembly GCA_003260245.2 of Sideroxylon spinosum. Taxonomy (NCBI): domain Eukaryota; kingdom Viridiplantae; phylum Streptophyta; class Magnoliopsida; order Ericales; family Sapotaceae; genus Sideroxylon; species Sideroxylon spinosum. The sequence goes on from QLOD02000033.1 coordinate 10,586,640, forward strand.
TTATTTTTTTTTCAAATCAATTTAATTCTGTTTAAGTTACAAATATAAAATTTTAATTCAATTTTTGAATTTGAATACGTATTTCAAACACAAAATTCTATTCATCAAATCAAATTAAATGAATTGAAATCAAATTTTTATTACAAAATAAAATCAATTCTAATATTAAAATATTTTCAAACAGAGAGATTAGGCCTCAGACAGAGGAGCTACTCTAATAGCTTATGGGAGCTACTTGGCACGCTTGGCCCTAGATTCTATAATATAAGGATACTCACTAGCATAGCAGACTGGCTATCCATGCTATACAGACAGCTATTATAGACTGCATAGACTAATGCTTGCCACTTGCAAAGAAAGAGCTTTCTAGAGTCAAGTAAGGAGAGATTCACTATCTTCCGAATCATGCCTTACCTGAATGCCGGTCTTTCTTGTCCTTATTATAAGATGCAAGTCTGACTAAGCAAAGAATTCAGCTCCTAAGGAATGAGATGAGCTTGATTATGCTTTCTGTTGGAATAACTTTGGGTGGATTGTTTTTGAGCCCTTATATGGAATTGGAGGAGGATAAATTAATTATTTCTCTCTAAATTTTACTCATGTGATGGTCAATTGTGCGGGTAACGTTTACAAGATAAAAGATTTCATGATTACTTGATCGATACCATGAGATGGTGACGGTAACAATTAAAATTATATAGCCAAAACGAAATGCCGTATAAATTACAAGGATGTAGCGGTAACTTACATTAATTAAAAAAATCAACTGGCAAAATAATTATTATGACATCAAATTTCATTTTCATTAAAATAAAAAAAAAGATTTGAATTTTAGAATTAATTATCCAAATCACTCACATTTTACATTGATTTCCTAAGTAAATTTTGATAAGAATTATTATATTTATATTTTCCAAAAGAAAAATAATAAATCCCGTTTTGTATTAGGCACACTAACTTATTAAGAGTAAAATTATTTATATTAAAAATGTATTAAATATAATCTAACTCGATCCAACAATTTCCTCCTCTTTTTTTTTAACGTTATCACCACTTATAAAATATTAAGATTATTTAGATTTTATTCGACTAATGGCACAAAACTTTACAACGTTTCTACCCTTTTCCTGATTAAACCCTAAATCAACACCCAGCAAAGCCTTCTTGCAAAGTTACAACATTGGACGTTCGTTCAAGAGGGAGCTCATGGCTATTCTTCTGGCGACGAATTTCTTTGGAGGAAGCTAATTGTCGATGATGTCATGCTCAAGATGGCCCAAATGTGGCGGGTCCTGATTTTCAGTATTGGGAGAACAAATCAACGGCACATTGGGCTGATTTTCAATTCAGCTAAGAAAATATGGGATCCAGGCCAGAAGTTAAAAAGAAAATTTAGGGACTAAATTTGAGTCTTACCCTTTGAATATAAATTATCATCAAGATTGAAATATAAATTTGTATTAGAAGTTCCAATAATTTATGTATGTGTGTATTTTTTTTTTTTTTTTTGCTAGAAAAGATAAATACCTATAATAAAAATGTGCAACTTTAAATGAGATTGAAGATGAGTAGGGCAGTCATGAAAATAGGTGAAGACATAAGAACAAGACAAAGAAACCACGTGAAAAGAA
>QLOD02000033.1:10637653-10643496 GCA_003260245.2 Sideroxylon spinosum
AAACCCTTGCTGCCCTTATAACACCTCAACATATCCTCACGAACGGGATTATTATAACATTAACAATAACCCTTTTCCATCCTTATAACCCCTTGCTGCCCTTATAATACCTCAACGTAATTTAAAAATAACCAGCATTAATGCTCACACAATTACTAGCAAATATCAAAACATCTGAGAGCAACTCTTCAATATCACGTAAAGCCCAACCATATCATTCTACGTTCTCCTGTGGTGTCATAATAATCAGGCAATGAAATTACATGTGTTACAGTCATGTTTATGTCTCTCAAAATAATGATGCCGTGAATGTAAATAGCAGCCATACTCTGGGTCATACAGTTTATATAATATAATAGTTCACAGTTAAAAGGCTAAACGCAATTATTATTATCTATCGTTAGGACAGGACTTAGGCCACTCAAGCATAAGCTGCCTACGTATCCCACCTCAGGAATCAGGTCGCCGTAGTTCTTAATTTATCTCTATTATTTCATACAACCTCATAATCTATTAACATAACCATATGTCCCATAAACCAATATCACAGCATAATGAAACACAAATGCAATCCCATGCAATGGAATGTGATGAAATGCAATGTCAATGTATATTCTATTCTCCATCTATCCTCAACCTTATCCTAGGACGGGTGACAATTAGCACAAAGCATACGGGGTCACCAACAGCGTTGTTTACTCATACGGCAACATATATCATAAGTGGGGAATCGAGTTACACACCCATAGGTGTAAGACTCAGGGAAACCGAGTTATGCCCCCTGGTTCTTCTGCTAGAGAACCGAGTTACACCTCTAGTCAGGCATTTGTTTGTCTCAAGCAGGGTCCGACTGTAATCTGGAGAAAATCACATCTCAAAATTACGTCCCATCTCCATATGACTAAACTCTAGTCATATATATCAACTGGGGATCATTTGGTATTTTAAAAATCTCAATTTAATATTTTCCTCAAAATCATGAATCCCGTCCATATACATAACCCATGCCTCCGCACGTCAGTAACATTGACATGGCACTCTCGGCCAATCGATAGACACATTTTATACCAACTGATACCACCCCAGCCCAATGCACATGATTAATCACACACAACAATCACAATTTACAATTCACAACATTAACTAAAGCATGTTATGTTACATTATCATACATGCCTCACCATACTCGATCATACATATTAATTCATTTCCCATAATTATCATAATAAAGCAAAACATGCTTTAAATTTCTAAATTTATATTTTTCTAGTATTCTTCCATTCCATACTACCAAAACTCTAGGAACAGCATAATATCAATTTCTGAGACTTCTACAGGCAGAACTGTAATTTTTCCAAAACCTTGGGCCCTTTTGTAATTTTTGAAACTTTTGGGGCAAAAATATAATTATTCAATATTTTAGGGGTCAAGTGCAATTATTTAAAACTTCAGGGGCCAACTTGCAATTATCTAAAATTTTGGGGGCCTCTTTGTAATTATGTAAAATAAAATCTAAATATCGATAAAATATTCCAAGGGAATATTCCCTCCAAATTTTTCCCCCAACAGCCCACTATTCTGCCAGAATGTTCTGGAGATTGTTTCGGACAGAACTTTTTTTTTTTTGTCAGTCTAAATTTAATCATTTTTATACAACATGAACATATCAAAATTTATCCAAAAATCTCTACTTCTCATTTATATAATTTTCATAGCTCAAAAGTGTGCAAAACATTAACATATATATACACACCCGCATATATATATATATATACAAAGATCACAAAACTCACCAAAACCAAGCACATATCTATATCAAAATGATCCCTACAACGTCTAGAACACAACTATAAATTCCACTTACCTCAGATCTGAAGAGAGAGTGAGAAACAGATGACTTTGTGTTTTGGATTCCAAACTTTAAACTCCGATTTCTCCCACCTCGTACAGAATTACGCGAAATGGACATCGCCACGACGTTCACGATGTTGAGAACTATCCGGGTTGACCTTCCTTTTTTACCGAAATCCACTTTCTATTTCTACTTTCTCTCTCCTCTCTCTCTGTGCTCTTACTTCCCTTTCTCTTTTTTTTCCCATCTTTGTTTTTTTTTCTTCCCCCTCCCCCGGCCAGCCATCACCACGTATATATATATATATAGATGCAGCTTGGTGACCAAGTCACATTAAGAAGGAAGAAAAAACAAAACTCTTCTAAATCCATGTGGCTTAAGGCCACTTTAACACATTTTTTTTTCCAAGTGGCTTCATCCACTCTTTCACACATAAGCCCCATTATAATTACAAATGCCACCTATGTACACCATGTGTCAAAACATTAGCCACACTTACATGCACATGTGTCACTCCCCCAAGTTAGCCTTAATTTATTTAAATTAAATTAAATAAATTATGAAAATATTGTATGGACAAAAACATTTACTCCCATTAAAATTGATATATTTAGAATAATTCCCAATTAACACAAATTTAAAATTTATAAGGATAACATATAATAAAAATTAAATTATTAAAATTTAGGATGTCATAGGATTACCAGAAGCAGACATAATCTGCTGAATGAGAACAGGAAGATCACTGACATCAATCATAGTAGGAGAGGCAGCAGCAGTTGAAGAAGTCTCAGCAGTGGACGGGGATGAGTGTCTCGACGGGTAGGATTCTTGGGACAATCAGATAGATAATGGTCAGGACCTTTCTGGCGGTAATGCTTGTAAACTCGAACAGGACAGGTAAGCAAGCGGTGATCAGTAGCATGACAAAAGGTACATGCATCATTCCGAGAAACAGTGCCTGAGGACTGACCACTAGAGGTTGAAAAACCTCGAGAGTCACTAGAGGTTGAGGAACCTCGAAAACCACTAGAGGAGCCACGAGCTTTGGAGCTAGGTATTGCAAGAAGAGTGTCTACATGAGTGCTCGAAACAAGACCCAGACGAGTCTTCTCAGATAAGAGCTCAGAGATAGCCTGCTCTAGTGTAGGGAGAGGATTGCGCTGAATGAGAGAAGCTCGAACCGGCTCATATGCATCAGAGCGACTCATGAGAAACAAAATCAAACGTTGCTGATCGCGATAAGTGGGAAACAGAGCAGAATCCTTAGGACAGACCCACCTAGGCTCAAAAGGAGTCAACTGATCCCACAGAGAATAAAGCTGAGGCAGGAAGGTACTGATGGACTGTCCAGACTCCTGTCGTTGTCGGCATAGAGAAGTCAGAAGCTGATATTGATATGACAGATCAGTAGTAGTGTATCTAATGGCCAGGAACTTCCAGATGGCCTGTGCAGTATCAAATCTCTCAAACTGTAAACTGATATAGGGAATAGAGGTGTTACGAAATTACATGATAATCTGATGATTCTTGCTTTCATATTCCTCAAGACGCTCATTGTATGCAGTATCTATCTCATCAGCATTTTTAACAGGTGATACAATACTTCCAATGACATAGCGCTAAAGGTTGCGCCCCTTGAGAAAACTAGACATCACCTGAGACCATGGAATATAATTGGGACCCTCCAAAGTGGTAACAATAGGTTTAGATACCTCTGAACAATCCATAATAAAGTAGCAATAGTAAAAATAATCCAAACCGTAGAGAAAAATAGCAAGAAATGGTGCAAAAATAGCAACCACAACTGAAAATAACAGAAATCGTAGAAACCAAACAGATTCAGAAAAAAAAAACAGACCACATAACCAGATTCAAAAGGGTCAAAATAGGCAGGAACCGGTCTGAACCGGAAGAGAATTGGCTAAAAAACAGCTAAACCGGTTTTGCAGAGCTAGCACGTGGAGGTGAGTGGAGGAACGTAGGCAGTGGTTTGGCCGCGCATGAGGGCGTGTGCGATGGCTTTTGGGACTGATTTTTGTGTGGTTGAACTCGTAATTGAAAAACGATTCCAATGGTATATTGTGGCAATGAAAATGAGGTACAGAAAGCAGTGCAGAAACAAAACGAAGTTTCTGGTGGATGATGCAATAGTACGAAAGAAAAAGAAGAGAAAAAAAAGATAATTATGAGTTTAAAACTGGCTCTGATACCATGTTAACATAATCCAAGAATAAAAAAAGAAAAGAAGAAGAAGATGGAGAGAAAAGTATATGTGAATTAAAGGTTGAACAGTTTGTATTGAATATAATGAATAGGGTACATATATATATAGGCAAAATACCATAATAGTATGACGGCTACTACAATAATACGATGGCTAAGGTTAGGGTTTGGGTACTACATATTAAATAAAGAAAGACTAAATTTCCCCTATACATATATATACACTAACACTTCCAATGACAATCCTACAAAAGCTTCCTTTTTTATCTCCACTTTGAGTAACATTGGTAAGGTTCTTCATGCTTCTGCTTCTAATACTAATAGTACTTGGATAATTGATTCTAGAGCTACAGATCACGTGACCTTTGACAGTAACCACATTCAATCTATGAAACCATCCGCAGAACATATAGTACTACAACCAATGGTACTCCCTCCACTGTTGTTGGAGAAGGTTTGATTACTCTTCCAAATAATTTTGAATCCTGATTACGTTTTAGTTGTACATTCAATAATTTGAATCCATAATTTGTTGTCTGTTGCTCAAACAACCAGTGCTTTGCATTGTGTTGTGATTTTTTGGCCTAACTTTTGTGTTTTTAAGGACATCCTGACTCAGAAAATGGTTAGTTATGATACTAGAAGGGGGAAGCTCTATCACCTGGATCTAAAGCCTACTAGCTCAAATCAGTTGGCTTAAGCTTTTTCAACTGAACAGTTAACGAAAACCTCAGATATTTGGTTGTGGCATAGGCGATTAGGTCATGCCTCTTTTAGATAATTAAAAAAATTGTTTCCAAAGTTATTTTCTCGGTTAAATACTTCAGATTTCAAGTGTGATATTTATGAATTAGCAAAAAGTCACCGTGTGTTATTTCCATTAAGTATGAATAAAAGTCTCATACTTTTTATGTTGATTCACTCAGATGTATAGGGTTTTGCTAATATCTCTTCTCTAAATGGCTATCGTTGGTTAAAAGTAAGTAAAAATGTACCTTAAGCTATCAATTTTTGTAGAAAGCAACCATTGTTAAAATAGAAGGAATAAATTCAGTTAATTAAAATTAAAATATTTGATTCTTTAACTTTATACTTTAATTCAAATTTCAAGGAGTTACGTTTTGATTTTTAAGGTGGAGATTATACATACTTTTGGGCTAAATCCTTGAAAAAAAAAAGGTATAATTTCCCTAAAATGTAATTAAATTTTGTTTTGACCAACATTAGCCAACAACCTTTAGCTGCTTTTAAGCTTCCCTACCTTAGAATTAGTTCTTTTCGGGTCTAGCTCCTGACATAAAAGTAATAACTAAACCAATTCATCTATTTGACATTCTCTTCCCTACGTTATGGAGTTTTCTTATCACACAGCAAGAACTTCATTTCTTTTTCCTCAATTAAGGGTGTGTTTAGAGTGATAAAAAGTGAGATAAAATGTAGATTTATAATACGTATAGTGAGATAAAAAGTAGATAAGTTTTTAGAGTTTTTTAAAATTTCTTTAGATGCCAAATGCACCCTAAAGCAATTTAAACTTGAGTTAATAAATACGGCAGCTAGTTCATAAATGGATATGCAAATTTGATGGTTTAAAAAGTTTTCACTACCATCTAAATTTATCTCAATAATATGTCTCGAGAAGTATGTGAGTCTGATACGTATCAAAAATGAATATATATCAATTGTAATAAATATTTGTGTGTATCACAACAAAATATTGATTTAATTGCAATTATAATTGTCACAACAAATAACTTTTAGTGAC
>QLOD02000033.1:10643596-10656496 GCA_003260245.2 Sideroxylon spinosum
GTTCGATTTTTGTTGGCTAAGATCTCTATTTACTATTTGTTCTTATTTAGGATCCATATGGGTGTTCCCAACAAGATCGAGAAAATGATGAGAGATGAAGGGGTAGAAATGTTGGTGTTTGGGAAAGATATATTATCGAGTGGGATGTGGACCATGTGGTGTCAAAGATAAAGAAGGTTAACAATTTGCAACATCATGGCCAGAAATATGACTTTGCATGGTAAATGACTTGGGAGATTTCATGCGAAATCTCATTCCCTGTTGTATGTAGTCAGCAAAAGTAAAAATGGTATTCAACAGAATAAGGGATTCTTATGTTGATGGAGAGAGGCACTAGTAGGTGTGATTGGAAGCATATCTATAGGATGGTAATATCAGTCGATCTGTTTATACCCTATTCGATTCTCATCCCAAATGGATAAGGGATTTGAGGATTTTTTGAAAATTGAATAGGGCATCAGGATATTTTTTAAAAAATTTCAAGGATCACATAGGATATGAGTATATGTTTGTCCTTGAATCCCCTCCCCCCCAAAAAAAAAAAAAATCCTCAATCCCTTAACTAACTTGTGTTCATAGTCTTAAATTTGAATCTGTAAACTGGAACTTGAATTGATACTTATATAATTATGCTTGAATTTGGAATTTGGACTTGATACTTAAGTAATTAGACTTGTGAAATTTGAAAATTTTGAAATTTAGACTTTGATACTTGAATCTATAATTTAGAATTTAGAATTTTTATATTTTTTTTCATTTCGGGTATCCAAGGCTCCACGGGGATCCCTGTTTCCATTTGGGCAAGTATGGGGTTTAAAAATAAATTTTCAGGGGATTGGATAAGGTGTGGGAATTGATTTGGGTTTAGGGATTAGATACGAGAATAAGCATACCCGTTACTTACCCGTCACATATCCATCCCAACATATCTAGGTGATCCTACTTTAATTTTTTCAATTCTTAAAACTTTATGTGGGGATGTAAGGATGTGCAAAACTAAACCAGAATCTCAAATTGAGCAGAAAAATTTAGTTTCTTTTTTTTTTTTTTTTTGTTATTTGGTTTATTTTGATTTTTTTTTTAAACTCAAATAAAATTTACTTCGGTCCACATGAAGAATAATTGAAATAGAAATGAAATATGAATATAAATCTATATGTGTAATAATTTTGTTCAAAAAGAAATTAAAAATTATGTATTTTTATATAATACAATAATAACAAATTTATAATAAATAAAACTAAAAATTTGATAAATATCTACTTACCCTTTAAATTATTAATTTTTTTTTTAACTTACCCCTTCAACTATCAATTGAACTCTCTTCTCCCTTCAGCTATCATTTTCTTTTTTACTAAGGACAAATCATGTTTTCCATCCAAAATTTGTGATTGAAACCGTTGACTTTTTTTTTTTTTTTTTTTTTAACTAATGAAAAAATAAATGAGGTAATATGAACATTTCATACACTTAAAGCAACTAAGGTTTTTTAATTTATTGATCAAAGTAAACTTTTGCAGATCAAACCAAATATTTCCGAAGGGATTCAAAGCAAACTTTTGCCGGTCAACTCCATTGTGAGATCTTGATGATTGGCAGAGCAAACTTATAATATTCTACTTGGTTTAGCCAAATAAACTTATCTTGGTCAAAGCAAACCTATAACCTTCTAATTGGTTTAGCAACTTGGGGACATTTTCTATTTTAAATCAATTGGGGCATTTTAGTTCAGTCACCATTTTTTAACTCCAGAGCGGATCTGAAGGGTTTTCATCAATAAAGATAGGGTTTCAAAGATGGTATGGATGTTAAGGGCTACCACCAGAAGAAAACTAACTTGTAAGTATCGAGTAACACATTTTTATTTCAAAAAACCCACTTTTCGAGATTGATGGGATTGGAATTGAGTTATTTTATACTGCAATTAACCTACTTTACATATAATAATATTCTTACTGGTTTGATTTAATAATGGTGATAATGGTGGTTTTCATTTAATTAGAGACTGAAGCATACGCAATACATGTGTAGGTTAGCATGTGACAAAAAAGATTCACACAAAAACTATGGCGTATTTTTTAATTGCATAGGTATCGCATCATTTTTTTTTTTAGCAAACAAACAAATTGTAAACATCACCCATAAAAATAATGAGATGCACACGCAATTGAAAAATAAGCCATTAGCTTTTGTGCTAAATTTTTTTTTTTTTTTTTTTGGGCCACAGTCTAACTTGTGTATCCTGTATGCGTTTCTAGTTGATAGTAAGGGATAACCCACTTATATGAACAGTACATAAAGGGTAAAATTAATTGTGTATTAAGTTACATCGTAAATGAATTAATTTACTGCAATTGGTTCCTACTTTTGAAGAAAGTTCCCACATTAAAGAAAAAATTTCACATTGTAATAGGTTCCAACTTGAAATTGTTCTTCACCTCTATGATTTTTTTTTCTCTTAAAGTAAAAATTTTGATGTTAATTTTATTTTATTTTTGGTAACCATTCACAGCAAGTTTAAAAAAAAAAATTTTTAAAAATTGTCAAGAGGAAAAACAATTGTAAATGAGGATCTGTCGATTCCTAGTTTTGGTTTAAGAATCTATGCTCACGACTCTACTAATTTAGGCTTTTCAATTTTTTTTTAGTAGAAACTATGCTGTAATTAGGCCCATTTCGTATGTTTGTGTGTCTTAGTTTTATTTGTTCAATACTAACGATACAAAAGTAATTTTTTTTTCTTGTTGGTCTTATTTGGTCAATACAAATGTATTATTTAATTCTCTGTGATATATCCCATGAATGGAATGGATATGTGAGAGAAAATTGATAAACCACCAATGTAGCCACCACATTACGTTAGGAAATTTGGGAGGCCCAAGAAATACAAGAGGAAGTAGATGAGCCACCACCTGCTAAGGATGGAACCAAGAAAATGAAGAGGTATCTTAAGAAATTGAGTTGTAGAAGATGTGGGGGAAATGGGCACAATGTGAGGACTTGCCCACTGGTTTGGAAGCATCTCGATTTAAAGAAAAACAATACAGTCAAGTAGTCACACAGCCAACATTCACTCAGCTATTACAGCCTACACCCATAGTTAGAAGAGCTCCCAAGGCCTCAGCTAGAAGGAAAGGTGCTACAAAGGAAGGTGCCACTCTAAGGGAAGGTACCCCATAATTTTTATCTTTATTGATACTTTCTTTTGCTCTTGGGATGGCCATTTGATGTTTTTTTTTTCTTTTTTATTTTTTTGCTTATGGTGTTGATGGCAAGTTATTTATATCGTTTTTTTGCCTATGATTGTTATGGTTAAACCTATGGATGGCTATTATACCTTTTTTTAGCTCTTCTTGCGGTACTGCTACGGTAAGACAGTTATGCGATTTTTTTCCTTCTACTGTGGTAGCTGAATTTATGGATGACTATTGATGTCTTTTTTTCTTACGGCATTACTATGACAAGATAGTTATTGCTTTTTTTTTTTTTTTTTTTGGTTTCTTAGATTTTTTTATGTTGTGTTTTTTTTTTCTAGTTGTGATAATTGAGAATTTTGTCAATAGTTGTTTTTCGGAATGAGTTCAGGGAAGTCAAACACTTTGAGTTTGGACTTAAGATTATTGTTCAATTAAGTTTTCGTTCCAATTTAATATAGATATTTAATCCAAAATACTCTCATTTTGAGCTGTATTGAACTAATAGAAAAGAAAAAAATTTTGTCCTTAGTAAAGAAGAAAATGATAGCTGAAGGGAGAAGGGAGTTTAATTGATAGATGAAAGGGGAAGTAAAAATTGTAATAGTTTAATGGGCAAATGGATATTTAAGCCAAAAGACTACTATAGTCTTGAAGGGGAAAATAAAAATAAAAAAATTGATAATTTAAGGGACAAGTAGATATTTATACCATACATATAAATAGAATTTCAATTAGTTTGGTTTTTAATGAAACTAAACTGAATTTTTGGTTCCAGATAATTCAATTCTTAGTTTGGTTTCAATTATTTTTTTAAATTAAAATAATTCAAATAATTCAAATTTTATATTCTGATTCTACTCAGATAAAAATCCAAAAAAGAAGGAATTCGGGCTTGAAGTTTCTTTTTAACTTCAGAATTTAAATCTTAACCGTTGAATTAGTGAGAATTTCATCTAATCATTAAATTTACAATATAAAATTTTATTCTTTTGAAGAGTAAACGAGTAAATATTACTTAAAAAAAAGAAGAAGATAAAGATGAAATCTACCAACAAAGATTGAAACAATCCCTAGAGATGGATGAGGATGAGAAGATTAACAGATATTTATCTAGATTTCTAAGCTCAAAAAGCACACCACATTGAATCGGGTAAAAGCTTAGCAAATTTGGAAAAAAAAAAAATACCATTTATGAAAAAAAAAATAGGAACTTAAATTAATATTTATATATACATATATATAAGTACAAAATACAAATGAAATTACAAGTTTGGAAGCAATAGGAAGAAAAAAATAAGAAATAAAAAGTAATATAAAAATCAAAGTAGATTGCAAAGGCCTGAGCTTTAGTGGCGATCCACATTCAACAGTGTTACGAAATCATGTAGAATCACACGAGGATTGTATGGCCTGACTTCTCTCCATTATTAGTTGTACAAGATATACAAGATAGACTAGAATATTTGTTATTATTCTATGTAATATCTGTTTTCCTTTCTTAGTCCTGAACTTTAGGATCTGAAGTATGTACATTCAGGTATATTATGCCCAACGATGGAATGAAAAAGATTAAGCCTTTAACCCACAAACTCGTTCTCTGGTTTCCATTGTTTTGTTCTTGATATCAGAGCCAAACTCATATCACTCGAATCCTCATAACCATGACCACCGAAAATTTTGAATCATTTTCATCCTCATCTTTCCCAATTATACATGTTCAATCTGAAACCTCTGGCTTCAATGCCAGCATCACTCTTACTGAATCCAACTATGGGGTATGGTCCCAAATCTTGGAGATGTAGATTGCAGAATGTGAGAAGCTTGAATATATTATCGGTAACACATCCCAACCAAAGGAAACTGATGCTTCCTATGCTAAGTGGTATGCAGAAAATCAGAAAGTTAAGAGATGGCTATTAACGTCTATGGCACCGGAAATTATGAAGCGCTATCTCCGATTGTGCACCGCACGTGAAATCTGGAATGCTCTCGCCAAAACTTTCTATGATGGTTCGGATGAATCGCAAATTTTTGCACTCAATCAGCTAGAGTTTTCTACCAAGCAGGATGGTCGTCCTCTTCCTACCTAGATCTTGTTGAACTTTTCCAAGAGCTGGACCATCGTGACAAGATTGTAATGAAAGACCCCAATGATGTTATCGCATATAAAAAGTCAGTTGAACGATTGCGTGTGCATATATTCCTAAATGGACTCGATGCAGAATTTGACCAACTCCGAGGTGAAATTCTTAGGAAGGATCCGGTTCTGGATCTTGAAGAAACCTATGCATATGTGTGTCGTGATGCTATTCACAGAACAACGGTAAATGGAGAATTTGATCAATTAGAATCATCTGCTATGGTGGCTCGCTGGTCCAATCCAAAACAATGGCAAACTAATCCAAACAAGAGCAAGCATATGGTTCCCCAAGTCTTGTTACTGACCACATTCGGTCATCTAGATCACAGAACCGTAATTATGAAATAGGGGCTGCACGACCAGAGCGCGTATGCACTCATTGTGGTGAAACCAAACATACAAAAGCACGATGCTATGAGTTGATTGGGTTTCTAGAATGGTGGGATCCTGCCAAGGCACCACGCAAGTGGAATTCAAAATCGAACCACCATGCTTCTGTGGCAGTAGCTGAACCTTCCAACAATACTCCTAAGAAAGCTTCATCTTTGATTGCTACATCAGGAACCCTTGGTAAGGCCCTTAATACTTCTGCATCTAATAGTAATAGTAAATGGATAATTGATTCTGGAGCTACAGATCACATGACCTTTGACGTTAATCACATTCATTCTATGAAACCATCTGAACAACCTGTAGTGTCCACCGCAAATGGTACTCCTCCTCCTGTGATTGGAGAAGGCTCAATTACTCTCACAAAAGACTTGAATTTAAATTATGTTTTGGTAGTTTCTTCTCTCAACTATAACTTGTTGTCTGTCGCTCAAGTAACCATCTCTTTGAAATGTATTGTGATTTTTTGGCCTAACATTTATGTTTTTAAGGATATCCAGACTCAGAGGACAATTGGTTATGGTACTAGAAAGGGGAAGATCTGTTATCTTAACTTAGCACCAGCAAGTTCAAATTAGTTGGCTTAAGTTTTCTCGATTGAAGGGTCTACAAAATCAAAAAATTCAGACATTTGGTTATGGCATAGACACTTAGGCCATGCTTCTTTTGGATATTTAAAGAGATTGTTTCCAAAGTTGTTTTTGCATTTATCTGTTTCAAATTTCAAGTGTGACATTTGTGAATTGGCTAAAAGTCATCATGTTCCCTTTCCAATAAGAATGCATAAGGGTCCAGTTCTGTTTATGATTGTTCACTCTGATGTATGGGGTCCAGAAAAAATTTCTTCTCTGAATGGTTCATGTTGGTTTGTTTCATTTATTGATAATTATTCTCGTATGACTTGGGTTTGTTTGATGAAAACAAAAGATGAAGTTAGTTTGCTGTTTCAAAAATTTCACAAGATGATAGCCACTCAGTATCAATCTCCGATACAAGTTCTCCGTACTGATAATGGTGGAGAATTTGTTAATCGAGATGTGAAACCATTTCTAAGTTTGCATGGGATTGTTCATCAAACGACTTGTACTTCCACCCCTCAGCAAAATGGGGTTGCAGAGCGCAAAAAATGTTATTTTCTTGACGTTGTACATGTTTCTTTATTTAGAGCTTATATGCCCACAAGGTACTGAGGCGACGCCCTCACCGCAGCAATTTATCTTATCAACCTCGTACCTTCCAGTTCTTTGCAATTTGAGACGCCTTTTAACATTCGTCATCAGGCACTAAGTGCTCCCACCGTACCAAATTTGCCACCAAAGGTGTTTGGGTGTGTCGCTTTTGTGCATCTTCACAAACCTTTGCGACATAAGTTGGAACCACGGGCTCTCCGTTATGTATTTTTCGGCTATGCCTTGCATCAGAAAGGCTACAGGTGTTACCATCCCCCTTCTCGAAAGGAATATGTAAATCTTGATGTCGTATTTCATGAGAAGGAAATGTATTACTCTGCTCCTGAGTCTCCACTTCAAGGGGAGAGTAGAAATGAATTGGAGACTCTGAATCTGGATGAATTGGAAACTTTGAATTATTCTTTTGATACTTCGGATTCCACAAATAATGGCAATTTAGATAACAGTGGAGAAGATCTAGATGAGGCGAGTGGGCATATTTTGGACGATGGAATAGTCTGGATCAGATGGAAGAAGTCCTACCACCACCAGTGCCGGCTTCCCCTTGTCAATTAGTACCACTTAACCAATTGCTCTCTCAATCCAATTCCATTCCCGAGTCTCAGGTACGTTCTGAATATTCCATTCTAGAGTCTCAAATAAATTATGAACCCCACATAGAAATGCTACCCAATCGAGTCGTAAGAGGAAAACCTAGAGTAAATTATGAACCTGTTCTTGACTTTAAACCCAAGTATCCCATGAGTAACTTTGTGTCTTACCATAAATTGTCAAAGGAATGTAAATCATTTGTGAATCAATTATCTACTATATCTATTCCTAATAGTGTACAAGAAGCCTTGAGAAATCCTAAGTGGAAGGAAGCAATGAATGAAGAAATGAAGTCTCTCTAAAAGAACTCAGCGTGGGAAGTTGTTGATTTACCTAAAGGAAAAAAAACCCTTCGGTTGTAGGTGGATCTTCACCATTAAATACAAAGCTGATGGAATGATTGAACGGTATAAAGCCAAACTCGTAGCTAAAAGGTATACTCAAACGTATAGAACTGATTACATGGAGACATTTGCACCAGTGGCCAAAATAAATACTATTCGTATTTTGCTATCTTTGGCTGCAAACCTTGACTGTCCATTGCATCAGTTTGATGTGAAGAATACCTTTTTGCACAGAGATCTCGAAGAAGTATACATGGAGTTGCCTCTAAGGTGCATTATGCAGATTGAAGGAAGCAAATAGGTTTGTAGATTGACAAAGTCTCTATATGGTTTAAAACAATCTTCTAGAACATGGTTCGGGAGATTTACTAGTTCTATGAAGGCATTTGGATACAAGCAAAGTAACTCAGACCATACTCTCTTTCTCAAACATAATAAAGAAAAGATTACTGCTTTTATTGTGTACGTTGATGATATGATAGTGACTGGAAACGATTTGGAAAAGAAAGGCATTACAGAATCATCTTGCCCATGAGTTTGAAATGAAGGATCTTGGTCCGTTGAAATCCTTCCTAGGAATTAAAGTGTTAAGATCAAAGAAAAGTATTTTCTTATCTCAACGGAAATATGCCCTAGATTTGTTGAATGAAACTGGTATGTCAGCTTGCAGCCTTATTAGTACTCCTATGGAAGAAAGTTTGAAACTAGGTATGCACCCAAAGCAAATTCCAACTAACAAGGAGCGCTATTAGGGGCTAGTGGGGAGGTTAATGTATCTTGCACATACTCGGCCAGATTTGGCATATGCACTAAGTGTGGTTAGTCAATTTATGCATGCTCTGAACAAAAAACATATGAATGTCGTCACTCGTATTTTGTGCTACTTAAAGTCATCTCCTGGAGAGGGAATTATGTTTACAAAAGGAGATAACTTGGATATTGAAGGTTATACCGATGCTGATTGGGCTGGATCAATTGATGATAGACGATCAGCGTCTGGGTATTTCACTTTTGTAGGCGGAAATTTAGTTAAAAGTAAGAAGCAAAAGGTAGTAGCTCGATCCAGTGCTGAGGCCGAATACAGGGGAATGGCTAAGGGAACATGTGAACGACTGTGATTTAGAAATCTAATGCAAGATCTACATATTGAACAAACCAGCCCTATGAGATTATACTGTGATAATAAGGCAGCATGTAACATTGCTCATAATCTAGTTCAACGTGATCACATTAAACATGTTGAGGTTGATAGACATTTTATCAAGGAAAAACTTAAAGCAAAGCTCATTGAAGTACCACATGTTCGATCTGAAGATCAGCTTGCTGATGTACTCACAAAAGTAGTATCAAGCTAAGCATTTAGTGGTTGTCTCGACAAGTTGGGCATGAGTGACATCTATGTGCCAACTTGAGAGGGAGTGTTACGAAATCATATAGAATCACACGAGGATTGTATGGCCTAATTTCTATCCATTATTAGTTGTACAAGATATACAAGATAGACTAGAATACTTGTAATTATTCTATGTAATATCTGTTTTCCTTTCTTAGTCCTAAACTTTAGGTAGTAAAGTATGTACATTCGGGTATATTATCCCCAACAATGGAATGAAAAAGATTAAGCCTTTAACCCACAAACTCGTTCTCTAGTTTCCATTGTTTTGTTCTAATAGGTGGTCCTGTCGATCACGACCTCTTCATCAACGTTGATCTCGATGGCGAACAACGACCCAACTAGAAAAGAGAAAACGAAGAGGAGAGGAAAAGGAGATCCATGTTTTTTTTTTTCCAGGAATAGAACGAGTATGAGAGATGAGGGACTGCCAATCTTCTGAAGACCCAAAAATAAATAAATAAATAAATAAATAAATAAAAATAATGGTGAGCAACCCAATCTATGAGAAAGAAAGGAGTGAACTATACGAGGTCTTGGGGTACCCGGGTTGGTCAGGGGTGATGGCTGATTCGGGTTGGTTAGGGGTGATGGCTGAGGGTCTGGGACTTTATGAGGTCTTGGGTTCGACTCCCTCGGTAGACAGTCACTCCCCCTTTTGGGGGCGATCTTCAACGGCATTCCCGGCTGAGCCGGTCAGCCATGGTTTTCCTAGGTCGTTTTACTCCTTGTGGGCCTTTGCCGGCTAGGTCTATGAGACGGGTTTCACCCAGTGTACACCCTAGGGTAGCGGCTGCGGGCTTCCTCGTACCAAAAGAAATGAGTGAACTAAAAATATCTTCTCTCTTTTCTTAGTAATATTTTTACTTGTTCATTGTTTAAAAGAATAAAAAAAATATTTTAAATTTAATGTTGATTCACATTAATCCAATGAATAAGATTTAAGTTGAAGAATCTTAAATTTAAAATGAAATTCAGGCTAAAATTTCATGGGTTTGGAGGTGTTTTTAAAATATGGATCATGAGATATTCATATAAACCAAGCCTGGGAGTTTTTGAGCGATAGGTTTTGAAATATTTGTATAGATTTGCTTGATACCTCAAAACCTATTAATAGTTGTCTTGTTCTTATTTTTCGAACACCTCGATTTGGGAAGGCTTTCATAGTTGTGTAAATTCTAAATATCAATATTCTCATTAAAATATTGAAATCTAAACAAAACCTTTCTTAATAAAATTCTATTAACAAAATATAATTCATATTAATTTAATTTAATAAATAAAATTAATTTAATTTATTTACTATATTTGATTTATTTATTATTAAATTAATTAATTATATTATTTTAATTATACCATTTTGAAAAATAAAATAATTCAGTAAATAAACTATATTAATTAATTTAATTATATTATTTATCAAAAATAAATTTTAATCAAAAAATATTTTATATTAATATTAATTTAATTAAATAAATAATTATTATAAAATAAAATTTATTTAATAAAATATTTAAATAAAATAATTCATTTTAATTTTATGCAATAAAAATGGACAAAGTGTTAAAATTGACAAAATATTTATAAGATAAAAAAAAAAGTAAAAATATTTTCTTTGTTTATTTTTTCTGTTTAAGTTTTAATTTTTTTTTTGAAAAAAAAAAAGTAAAAATAGGTTTAACAAATATATTTTTATTGTCCGTTTTCAAAATTTTGTACATAAAAAAAAAGATGTAATCATAAAAGATTACCATACAAGATTATATATTCCTAACTTCATATTGTAACAACTTGAATGTTACGTATATTGAATAGTTTATAATTTAGATTTGACTCATTTAGACAAATTTTTTGAATGTTATATATTTTGAACGGAAATAACATATTTATATTAGTATTTTTGGATGTTACTTTTAATTTTTTTGTTACTTTAATATATATATATATATATATATATATCATAATATATTATTTTATATATACAAAGATGTGTTGCTTAATGAATAAATAAGGGTATATGTGTTATTATACACATCTATATAATAAAAAACAATTTGTAATTTGATATTTGTTCCACTTATCAAGTTTTGTCACGTCATTATTGTCAATTTTTTCAAATTTTGAAATTTAAAATTTAAATGTATATAATAAAATACGTGGACTGAAAAGAAAAAAAAGAAAAAAAAGAGGACGGATGTTGGATGGTTTGTGTTTTACACGGACATTCACAAATTAATAAACACCTCTGAACCAATTTAAAAAAAAAAAAACTTCCAAGTATGGATTCATTATTTTTAATATGGGTTCATTATTTTTAAATCTACATTCTCCAATATCTCAAAACTTATTTTAATTTATACCATTTAAACACCTCAAAACTCATACTTTTTTTTTCAAAACTCATATTTTAAAACTTCCAAGCACACTATAAATTGAGAAGGAACTTCAGGCCCTTGAATCTAAAAAGATGCAAGTTTTATTTTTGGGAGAATTTTTGGACGATAATTATTCATTTTTAGTTTCTTTTCCAATTTGCATCACTCCACCGTACATCACACTTTCATAATTTGTCTACTTTATTTATCTTTTTTTTATTTCTCTTTCTTAACTTGACCTTGACTTGTCCCTATGGATCATAATTTGCCTAATTTATTTATTTATTTTTTTATTTTTTTCCCCCTCTTGCCCTTTATGTTGTAATCTTGACTTTCTCCGATGATCATAATTTGCGTACTTTATCTATTTTTTTAATTCTCTCTCTCTTACTCTTAATGTTATAAACGACATAAAAATAATTAAAAGTTACAAAAAATTATACTTTCTTTCAATAAAATTTTATTACTTATCATTTTTATATCACATCTTTATATTTTTAAAGTATTTTTTTACTAAAATTTTCTTAACCAAACACCCCGTAATCTTGACCTTGACTTCCCGAGCGATCATAATTTGTCTACTTTATTATTATTTTTTTCTCACCATTTAGAATCTGGACCTTGACTTTCCCTAACGAGGCAAAGCGTGTGAATTCTGGCTTTCAATTTCACTTTCCCCTGTAATCATATCATTTCAAGGGATAATAAAAAAAAGGTTAAAAATCAGCTTGATATCTAACGAAGAAAATAATCGCCAACAACGTCTAATCCAATTTCTTGCTAATTTTCCATAGATAGTGAAAGTGAGAGTGAGGGCACCTCTGTTGCGGAGAGGCCTCGAGCTGTGTGCAGAAACCATGGACCTCTTCAGGGGAGGCAGCGTCGAAGAGGCCAAGCCCTCGTAGTGACGATTGGTCTGGTTGGGTCCCACATAGCCGCTGCCGGGGAATCCGTGCGTGTTCCGGCGCTTGATTTCCTGCGGAAGGTCGCGTAGTGATCTCACGACGGACTTCATCTCCGACATCAGAGTTCTGGGGATTCTGTGATTGATGATCCTGAAGCAGCCCCATTCCTCACAAGCCTCTATTATCAGTTTCTGGGATTGAGATGAGAAATCTTGCAGATCGATCACTGGTATGGTGCTACGGTCCATTTTTCTCTTGTTTTGTGTTTAATAGAAGAGATATTGAAATAGTAAAAATATTAATCTTTCTGTGTGTATTACAATGGCTCTATGTTAGCTATTATAATCGAAATATACTACCATGCAGAAGGTATCA
>QLOD02000033.1:10874125-10891471 GCA_003260245.2 Sideroxylon spinosum
CCCTAATCTTCTCGTTCCTAATCCTATCTCTTCTTGTGATCCCGCACATCCATCTTAGCATTTTTATCTCTGTAACTGTCATCTTCTGAACATGATTGTGCTTTACTATCCAACACTTTGATCCATATAACATCGCTGGTCTTACCGCCATCTTATAATATCTTCCTTTCACCTTGAGGAGGACTTTCCGATCACACAAGACTCTCGAAACACCCCTCCATTTGGTCCATCCGGCTTAAATCCTGTGACTTACATCAGTATCAATTCCTCCATCTTGTTGCATCATAGATCTAAGATACACACACACACACATACCAAAAAAAAAAAAAGAAAAAAAACTCAGAATAAGAAGAGCGTATTAGCATTTCTTTTTATTGTTCTGGTTGGTGTAAAATAGCAGTTGGTTGAAGCAGTCATTTGCTATTATCAGTAGTTTTCTTGCAAAATTTACTAGTGTTTCTACTTTCTGCAGGGCTGGCAATGTTTAGCTGTATGCCAACAACTCTATCAAGTGGAGTGGCATTAACTCGGGTTTGCTAATTGTTGTTAATTTTGTCTTAATGATGTTAATATACGGTTTTGGTCAGGTTTGATAGCATGATTTACTTTCTGAAGCGCAGCTTGCTGGAGGAAATTCTGCTCTTGCCCTTGCAATGACAGTGATTTCTAGTCTGTTGGGAATTTTAATTGTAAGTGGCAACTTTTAGATCACTAAACCAGCACATTCTGTTAACATATTTGTTCAAGTCAATTTTATCTATATTTCTTTTTGAGTTGGATTTGATTTCTGTTATTTCTCTGCACCTTGACTTCAGCATTCAGATTCGACTGCAATCTGCTAATTAAGATAGTTATACCACATTCTTTTTCAAAAAAAAAAAAAAAAAAAAAGATAGTTATACTACATAGACGGCCTTGCTGAATCCACGAAATAGTGTCTCTCCTAACCACTTTGTGCAAGCTACCTTTCAACTCGAGTTTTCGAAGGTGTTGGTAGAAATGGCAAAGCTTTGTGTTTTATTAAGCTTTTCAGAGACATCTTATGAAGAAAACTTTAGTTCACATTAAACTCGGCTCACTTTAGTTCACATTAGAAAATAAATATTGTCTCTAAAGTTTAACTTAAAGTTATTTCTGCTAGAACATTAATTCAAGTGGCCTCCTAACATTGCATCTTGTTTGGCTTAGCTCTTATGGAGACATTTATGTTATCAACACAAGTTTTAACTTTAGCACACATGGATTCTGCCACGATAATCTTTCTGGCCATTAATAATGGGGTGATGGAATGACTGGATTGGGTATAAACCTAACTTTTGCAGTTACGTGCACGAGGTGGCTGCCATTGAAGCAGGATTCTCATGCTGATAGTCTCTGCTTTACAATTTGCATCTGACATTGCCCCAAGTTTAGTTATTTTAAGTTCATTTTTTCTAATGCTGATATATATAAACTCTATCTTGTTTCTTACTAAGCAGGTTTGTGTTTCTTTGAAATCCGTTAACTGACACATTCTTTTAACTCAGGAATTGGGTTATGATGTCTGTTTAGGTGTGATATTCTTGTTTTTGGAATTTTTTTTGTATGCCCCAGTTGTTACCTTAAATTTGTGGCGCTCAGTTTTTTTCTGAAAATTTGTTGTCAGGAGAATTGGTGCCTATCAATTTCTGAGTTCTACAGGGGAGATTCTTTTTTCTTCTTCACCCCTTGAAGCGGAATGAAAATAGATGTGCAATGGGACATAATTTTCATTTTTCTTTTTTAAGTGGGCATAATTCTTTATGCAGGAGATAATAGGAACTTCACCCTTTTTAATGTGGAAGCTAGAATAGTTGAGCTGGTTTGTTACTTTATTATGCTTTGTGTGTGTATGTGGGCCCACACCTCCGCATTTGTTAATCTCGCTGTCTCTCTCTCTCATCTGCATGCCTACATCTGTGTGTGTTTCTGTTGTAATTTAAAACATTGTGATTTCTTTTGAACTTAAACCACAGTTTCAAGTGCATACATAATTCTAGTTCATTTTAGGTGCCTTTTTCTATCTCGATCCTAGTAGCTGGTGGAGTTGGTGTGTCTGTTCCGAGCAAGCAGTTGTTCAGAAGCCTTGTTCTAGTGCTTCTAGTCCCCCTTCTTTTGGGGAAGGTATACCTCTTCTTCCTTTATAGAAACAATATAATATAATTTTGACATAAAATAAGAGAAGTTTCTGTGATGTATTCTCTTCTTATTGTTTAAGTTGCAGTACTGCAAAAAAGAAATTCTGTAGATTGCAAATGATGAAAATGTTATTGATGCATTTCCATTTTGAGTTACTGCGTGTAAAAGAAGGCCCTTTTCACAGTAGTATGCTCCTATTAATTCTATTATGTGCCTTTATATGTTGTTTCATACTCTCTTATATTAATTCATGCCTTTTAATCAACAGGTGTTTCGAGAATCTTTCAAAGGTGAGTGCTTTTACATTCTTTAAATGAATTTAGGAATTTGTAACCCTCATGCAATGAGGAATTTAACATATAAAGCCTGGCCTGTGCTTCCATGCTGCTATTGCTGTGACACAATGCTTTTCTAAGTTCCTCTTGTTACTACAACCAAATTGACTTTTCGTCCCTTTGATCCAATCATTTATATGCTGATGAAAATAAAAAATCTTTCTGGTGTTGAAATGTTGGCCCAAGTTTTCTCAACTGTAGCACATTTTTGATGTCATATGTTTAGATGTGCTACAAAAATGTTAATTGTAATTGTGAAAATGTATTAATTTTCCTACATGTCTTAGCTTTTTAGGTATTATTACCAACTTAAAAGTCCATTCTTTCAAGAATATTTGTTTTTTGTTCTAGTGTTAATTTTTTTTTTTAAATTATTAAAAAGGAACACAACAGATCAATTTCTGAAAATATGGTAAATTTTGTGTTTATATGTTAAGAATATAAATTTGTAATATAAATAATAAATTGTCCCTCTCTCTAACAACCTAAGCATTCAAGTGAGATGGTGGCTAAGTTAGTGGTATAAATAAGCCGAATCAAGCTAAGCTTTGTTGTAGTCGGGCTTGGGCCATCACATATTTGTCAGGCTCGAGCTAAGGTTGAACCGGGTAGGGTTGAGAAAACTTGAGCTTGGCTAGTTAAAAAATATAAGGCCTAGGCTTGGCTCGTTGAAACCTGTTTATATAAAATATTAGAAAAATAAACATTTATTCAATATTATCAAATCATTAATATATGAAGTCACAATCTTTATTATAAAATAGAACTAATATTCATAATGAGTCAAATTTCAACATTCAAAGCATTTGATAATTGATAAGGAGTGCATTACAACTTGAACGACTAAATGAGTAGAGATTTAAAAACACTACTTCAAAAATTAGAATTAAAAAAGAGTAAATTAATTAAAATACATAAAATTTGTTATATATATTTGATGAATAAAAATTTGTTAAAAATAACATTGCGTCAATGCCACAAAAACGGGCTACCAAGTTTCCTCGCTTATATTGTCATGCTCTTAGCAAACGACAAAAGTTTTTACTTGTTTGGTTTAAGTCTTCAAACGAAGTGCTTGCCCTCAGGACCAAGAAAATGTGTTTGTTAGCTGTTTCTAGTTAGACTGCGTGGGACCAGTTTTTAGGAACCTAGCCTCTTAGTTGCAAGTTATCTATAGTAAGGTCTTTCCCCAGACTACAAACCAAATAAAAAAGACAACTTAGGAGGCACCACACTTCTCCAAAATTTCCCCCAGGGAAACCTCGCCTCTCCTCTTCCTTTCAATGCCTCAAAACAAGACTTCACCTCATAGTCTCCTGAGTTTGACAGCTTCCACCTTACCCCATCATTTCCCTCCCTTTCCATTCTTCTGTTTATATTAATATATATGTATTATATTTACAATTTATATTATATATTAACGGAAGAGATTAACTGGCGCCAAAAATTGAGGAACCTTTGGTTGAACGAGGGAGATAGAAATATTCGCTTTCCCCTAAGATGACGAGTGCTCATAGGAGGAAGAATTGCAATCATAAGATGAGCTTTGAACGGAGGGTGGTGGAGGATGCAGAGGAGATTAGGGAGGGGATTGCCAACTTCTACCAGGTAGGGCCGAACCCACATCATAAGTTGTGGGGCAACAACGCCATTGATTGTTTTTTCGTTTATTATATATAGCTATTTTCTTATTGCACTAAATAATTTTGTTAATACGTTTCTATGTAGTTTTGCTAATTTGTCACCATTGTTCACTTGCAATTGTTTTTTCTCTGATGTAGTGCGCATGTACAAGCCTAATGCACTACCAAAATTACCAATTCTGTTGAAATAATTTTATTTTATTTTTAAAATTGTTCTCCCTAGTTTTATTATATTATTATAATTATTCTTAATAATTTTATTATAAAAACATTCTCACTTTCTCTTGCAACAATATGTAGTTTTTCGCCCCCCAATTACTAAAAATGTTGGGTTCGCCCCTGCTACCAGGACTTGTTCTTGGAATGAGTAGCTCGTTGGTCTTTAATTGAGGGCCTTGAGTTGTAGGGTATTAAGGCCCTCGACTAATTGAGGGCCTTAAGTTGTAGCTCGTTGGTTGGAGGCTGTTTTCTCTTTAGAAGAAGTGTGGGAGGCCTCTTAAGACTTTGAACGGGGACAAAACCCCAGGGTTCAATGGTTTTACCATGGCCTTTTGGATCCCCTGTTAGGATTTGGTTAAAGAGGATGTTAGGGTCTATTTTGAATTCCATGAGTTATGCAAGTTTGAAAAGAGCCTTAATGTCACTTTCATCGCCTTGATCCCTCTCAGCCTGGGGGGTATATATAAACTAATTGCTAATTTTTTTTTTTTTTTTTGGCTAGGTAAGAAATTGCTGGAATTCTTGCTAATAGTTTGAAGAGGGTATTGGGAGGCATTGTTTCAAAGTCACAAAATGCCTTCGTGGAAGGGAGGTAGATTATAGACGCAACTTTCATTGCCAAATGAAGTGGTGGATGTGTGAGTTAAGAGTGGCTTGCCGGGTGTAATTTATAAGTGGGGTGTTGATAAGGCCCACGATCATGCCAATTGGAATTTTATAATTTACGTTTAGGAAAGGCTGGGATTTGGGAGAAATTGGAGTAGTGGACTAGATGGTGTATATCAACATTGAGGTTCTCAGTTTTGGTTAATGGAACCTTGTATGGTTTTTTCCAGTCTTCTAGGGGCCTTAAACAGGGAGATCCCTTGTTACCTTTGCTCTTGATCATTGTTATGCAAGTGTTGAGCAAGATGATTTACATGACAGCTCCATGTGGGCCTTTGGAAGATTTAAGATCAGTGAGAATACCTCTTAACTATTTGTGGATGATATTGCCATTTTTTGGGGAAAGGGAGCCTTGGCACAACGGTAGAGTTGCCGCTGTATGATCTTGTGATCACGGGTTCGAGTCATGGAAATAACTTCCTGCAATACAGGGTAAGGCTGCGTACAATAGGTCCAATGTGACCCGACCTTTCCCGAACCCCACATAGGTCGGAGGTTCGTGCACCGGGCTGTCCTTCTATTGCCATTTTCTGTGGGGTGAATCTTGTTTAGCCGGGGAACTCAGGTGTGTGTTGTTAGGTTTCGAAACCATGTCAGGATTGAAAGTTAATCTGAACAAGTCATAATCGATTCCAATAGACGAGGTTTTATGATGGATGAGCTGGATTCGATCCTTTGTTGTAAACGTGGAGCCCTACTACTTATTTGGGGCTTCCTCTAGTTGTCCCAGCTAAGTCTCAAGGCATATGGAGGGGAGTAGAGGAGAAATTTCAAAGAAGATTAGCAGGATGGAAGAGGCAGTATTTATTGAAGGGAGCGAGGATCACGCTTGTTAAGAGTGCTCTTACAAATTTTCAAAATATGTCATGTCTTTATTCCCTATGCTTATGCCAATTGTGAAAAGATTAGAAAAGCTCAAGTGCAACTTCTTATGGGGCAGTGTTGGTGATGAACAAAAATTCCATCTGGTTGGAGGGGAGATTGCTTGTTTGCCACTGAATCAAGGTCGTCTTGCCTCTAGGTGGTTGAAAGATGTCAATATAATTTATTGGGTAAATGGCTTTGCAGGTTTGTTGATGAAAAAGATCGATTGAGGAGGAAAGTCATGGTAGCAAATATGGTTGCTTTTGTGGTGACTGGTCCTTGGAAGAGGTCACCTAGCCTTATGATAGTTGTGTATAGAGGAGAGTATCCATTTGGTTTGTTTTGTGGACTGTTGCTCTGTGTCAGTGGGTAGAGGTAGTAGAACCAAATTCTAGAAGCAGAAGTGGAGTGGCGAGCATATTCCTCACATTTTGGTCCATTGCTCAGTTGCTAGGCAACCATGGGGAGTGGCTTTGTCATGCTTCAACGTGCAATGGGTTGTTGTTGTTGTTGCCTTTTTTTTTTTTTTTTTTTGAGGGTTCCTCGTGTTTTGCAAAGAATGGTGGGGTGCTCAAGTTAGGAAAAGGAGGAAGGTTTGGGCATTGATTTCTTTTTGCTTAGGTTGGGTAATTAGGTGTGGAAGAAATAGGCGCACTTTCTAGGGTACGACTGTCCTAAGGCTAAATGGTTTATTTTTGTATGTTTTGTTAGGTATTTCTGTTCATTGTTGCTTCAAGAATGAGGAAATTCAGCTGAATCTTGACTAGGACATCGATCCTAAGAGCTAAGTAATGGACATGTACAAAGTGTAGGGGAAAGATTTTCTTGCGGTCTTCATTGGAGAAGCCATATGAAAAGCTCTATAGAAATGAAAAATGCTGGTTGTTGTCTTGTGAAAACAAAATGCCACAATTAAAGGATGATGAGTTCGATGCATGTATACCTATGAAGTTGTATGAAGTAATTCTAAGACAAGCAATGCCTTCTAAGACGGTTTGTTGGCCAGTTAAGGAACGGTATGTTCAAAAAATGGGGGTGACTAAAATGCCCATTTTGAGATGGATGTGTGTGATGAAATAGAATAAAAAATAAATAAATAAACACAAGAATTTTTAAGTAGCAACAAGTGAGTACAACAATTTTCGAATTAAAAAAAAAGAGGAGGGAACAACATAATCCAAAATGGACTTAGATAGCATGATTGAATTTATAATGGTCTCTAATTGTACTATTGAGGATCGATGTGGACCACGTTAAGCGTGTTGCAAAAAGTTAAGGGAAAGCAAAAAGCATTGTGGGTTAGAAAAAGTTACATGGACATCGTATTGCATGCTTTGGATGGCACTGTATGCAAAACACGTTTTATATAAGAAACTCCTAGGAGTTAAGCTATGATTAATTTATAAGTAGTGTTAAGTATTCAGAGCACCATAATAGAGGTACTGTCTGTGAGGGGGAGAAAGCAAGCAAGATGATGAAATCCTATAACGTTTACACATGGAAGAATCTTGAGACCACAAAATTGTAGAATAACTATCCAAATAGAAGTTCAATATTCCTTCAACCATTTTGCAAATTAACTTCTTTAACCTGCCCAAACTAGTCGAAGTATTTGTGTCTAACATGCATTCGATTGTCACGTGTCATATTTGTCTAAATATAATATACGCAAGTGATGTGGTGTTGTTTTATTTGTGTCATGAGAGTGAGTACTGTTTTTCATTTAATGCAGGAGTATTCATAAGAGAGTACTTTTTTCCATAACAGAGAGAGTAGTCATCATAGACCTGATTAGAGTTTCACTGCAGGTTTGGCAGTCCTCGTTGATCAAAATCGTAAGCCTTTATCAGTGATTAGTGCTCTCTTACTTGCTTTGGTAAGCTGTAAACCTTGGTTTTTGATTTTTTAAAATATCATCTAGACTAATGCTAATATTCATCATATTTGTTTGTCCATTCATTTATTAGACCGACCATGCATAGTTTGGATACTTAGTGCTTCAGTGCAGTATTAAGCTGTATGGTTTCCTGCCATTTGCCTTGATGTAGTTAATGTTATCTATGCTTCTTGTTGAACTGTATTTTTTATTTATTGTACAGAAGCTTAATCTACTCTACTTGATTCATTCAGGAGAGATCTTGTACAAACTAAAAATTCAGTCTAGGACACCTTGGATATTTACTTGATCTGATATGGTTCTCTTCGATGGCTATAGAGAGTTTGATGTGGTTTTTTCCTATGTTAAGCGGAGAAAGTGTGTGGGGGAGAGAAATGAACAATCTTTTCAACAAGTAGAGGTGTCAATCTATCAAGGGTCCATTTGGATATCTATGGATTTCATACTAAAAAAAAAAAAATGGACTATAGGTAGATTGAGAAACTAAAATAGAATATAAAAAAAGAAGAGATTTGTTAGGATTCTTGTACAACTAGAATCCTTGGTATCAAGGATTTCAAATAACTATTTTTACATTGCTATTGCTGTTGATGAGTTTGCAACAGTTGCTGATTACTTTCAGATTCATGAACAACAATCTTCTTGGCATGTTTTACTCAGAGGACAGATTAATGATTGGGAAATAGAAAGTCTTCTTGGACTTATAGTATTGATTCATGATGAAAAGCTTCGGGATTCTGTGGACACTGTCAGATGGCTGCATTTCAAGAATGATATCTTCATTGTCAAGTCTTTCTATAAGGCTCTGGTGGAGTGTGAGCATGATAGTTTCCCTTGGATTAAGATTTGGAAATCTGGTGTCCCAATTAGAGTAACTTTTCTGGTTTGGTCTGCTTTGAGAAATAAGGTATTAACTATGGATAACCTTCAACGTAGAGGTATTTTTGTCATCAACCGTTGTCCATTATGTAAAACTGATGCAGAGACTGTGAGGCATCTTTTCATTCACTGTTCTTGGACGGCTGAGCTGTGGAACTTGGTGGTGGGTAGTTTGGGTGTACACTGGTGTGTGCCGGCAGATTTAAAGCAACTATTGGCTGCTTGGTGGGGATTATCTGTGGATCCAGCAAGGAAGAAAGCTTGGAAGTTGGCTCTATTTTGTTTAATTTGGCTGGTTTGGAAGGACAGAAATAAGAGAGTGTTTGAGAACATTGAGGGGCTTTCTTTTAGGGTTAAGAGTAGAGTTATGGCTTGTTTATTTAGTTGGGTCAGTAGGGGATTTGAACCTGATATTTTTTCTTTCTCTAGCTTTGTGGAATGTCTAAGATCTTAGAAAGTGTTGTGTTTGTCTGTATTGCGGCATTCTCTTAATGTCTTTTTTATTTTAAATAAATTTTTCCTTACTTATCAAAAAAAAAAAATATATATATTTTAGACCAATGATCAAATTTTCATTGTGGTATGTCATTCCAAATAACATGAACACAAACATTTCAGAAATGTTTCAGAAGCTGCATAAAAATATAAAGATACATAGAAATATTTAGAAGTACAAACTGAAATACATTGTCAATGTACGAAAGCATAATAGTTAATTAATTAAATTCACTTTTTAGGTATATTATGTTGTATTTAGTGTGTTTAACTATGTTTTGATAGGAATATTACAATTATTTTCGGTCTTCATTTTGGTTTTTTATGAGAAGGAATTTTTTTTCACCAATTCATGGAAAATAAATGATACTCGGTCCTTAATTTTAACAAATGATTTGGGATTATTGGGGGTGCTGCGAGCAGTATCCTTTCTAATTTTTGCCTCACTTCTGTGCAGTAAGTTCATGATTGATGGAGTGAGTAATGCAAGACAATATAGATTAAACAAATAAATAAAATAAAATAGGATTAAGAAGTAGAAGAGGAAGCCAAGAAGAAGAAGAAGAAGAAGAAGAACAAGCTACATGCTTCAATTCAATATTTTTTTTATTCAACCAAAAATCTCCTAATTCAATACAATTATAAAGCCTTTATATAGGCTAACCCTAATCAAAACAAAATCCCATAAATATAATATATTAAAAATAAAATCCAAATATAGAGAACAAAATGAAATCAATCTTAAAAATAAAATAGAATCTACTCGCAATGATATGTGGAATAAAACAAAACCATAATAATATAAAATAAAATAATGTTTTAATATTTTGCTTCCATTTTGCATCACTCTCCATGCTTAGAAAAGTTCGACTCTATCGAGTTGAAAACTTGCATATTCCTCCAATCGCTAGGCTACAAACAGAGCCGATGTTTAAGTTGTTTCTAGAGCTCATGGATGCATGTAAAGGGTGGTAAAAACCTAGCGTCCCTACCAAGTCTTCCGGTGTAGAAGGAATGCGATTCCAATAACAGAACTTACAGATGTTAAAAGAAAACAAAAAAATGGATCAACTTATGCGAGGGGCTTAGTTGTAAGGAAGATAAAATTGATAGAAGCACCGTAGGTTTTAGGCATGCTCTTCAATCAAAGGTGTGGGATAGCACAAGTAAGGACCTCAGTGATGCAATTGAAAATATTTCTCTTATCAAGAAAAATGGCTTCAGTAGTTGCCATAACTTTCATCATCAAGTGGTGTAATATGACAAGGCGTCACGTTAACCAATTTGCTCAAAATTTGGTCATCAATATTATCATCTGAATAGTAAAAGTCGTTAGGATTAGATTCATAAATCAACACTTCTAGGTGTCATCGTCAGACACTTTATTGTTTATCAATGACCTTAATGGAGGATTATTGATGACCTTAGGAATATTTGTGAAGGCATGCAATGGAGGAGTTGAAATTGTCTTCAGCTTTGAATTTGACATTTAGGTTGAATAATAGTGATTCCGGTCATCTAACAAATTGACCTTATACCCATGGTCAAATAGTGCGTTCATCCTAGAGGTTAGTCCTTGAATTGCTTCTGCGATGGCTGCTAGTTGGATTTGTAATTGGTTATCTGCTATTATGCTAATCGATGTTAGTGTGTGACCACGTCCGAATTGGTAGTCCATAGTATACTGTTAGTTGGCGGGTGTTCTGGAAGGCTCTGGAGTTTATTAGATGGTCACTGGAGAGTTGCTGGCGGGTCGCCAAAGCTTTACTAGAAAGTCACCTAAGTTCGCGGAGGGTTGGTTCAGGTCGCCGGAGGGAGGCGAATCCAGTGGTGGTGTTGATTAACGTCATTGGCAACTAGAAGAGGGCCCTTGTATTTGTGGATTGACCATGGATGAAGTTTGCAATCAACGAAACCTGCTGTTGATGTTAACAAAGTCGCAAATGGAGGCGACTGGTCGCGTTGATTGTTGGAGATGAGTGTGGTCCTTCAGGGTTTGTCTACGATGTCTAGTCACCAGTGGAGGTTTGGTGACTGGGGTGCTGTTATTGGTTGATGAGGTCACAATTGCGATTGTGTAGGGATGGGTACAGTCATAGCCATAGGTCAGGTTGGTCAGTCTCAGGCTAGGGTTTTTGGTCTTGAAACAAGGACGAATTTGGTAAATTTTGACATTAGGAATTTTGGACAGGATTCTGGCTCTGATACCAAAGTTGATGTAGGACAATATAGAATAAACAAATAAATAAAAGAAATTAGGTTAAGAAGTAGAAGAAAAAGCCAAGAAGAGAAAGAGAAGAAGAAGAAGAGGAGGGGAAGGACAACCAGTGGCGGACCAAGGAATTTGGATCAACAGATGCCAAATCACAAATAAGAATTTTATATTCCAAACAAATGCATGAAATAGGTTAAATTACAAAATACTATACATTGATATCAAATATTTTTCCTACACAAAATAACTTTTGAATTAACAAAATAAGGTACAACAATGCCCTTCGTTTTTTCATATTCTTGCAAAATTTATTTGGTTTTTATAAAAATTGAATGATTATTTTTATTCGTTTATTTGATTATTGATTTAATTAATGTTAGAATAAAATAATATTCATTTAAACTTACTTGAAATAAAATCAAATAAAAAAAATTTAAAAGTTGAGTGTAATATAGATAGAGATGATAATATTTGATATAATTCGAATATAACATAATCTATATAACGAGTTACTTAGAGAAAATTCAAATATGATACAACATAAATATGTGAACCCAAAATTGGACCGATTTAATACAGTTTGACCTGAATATAAAATAAATTAATTATTAAATATATTCATTAAATTTTAAAATATTTGAGCATTTACACACAAACATGAATCACCACTCTTAGGGCATAGATATATGTGGAAGTCATGATAGTGGTAATACGGTGTTTGAAGTTGTAAAAATTTATAAAGTTTTTATCTCGAAATTTGTGCAGTGAAAAAAAATTTGAATTTTATAGAGATTTATAGAATTTTATTGAGTTTTATTTATTTTTTAGCACCAAACGCAGCTAATATAAACCCTTTTTTTTTTTCCAGTTCATGCAGTGATCCACGCTCGGCACAGCATGGGTCCGCCATTGAGGAGAACAAGCCATATGCTTCAATTCAATATTTTTTTATTCAATCAAAAGTCTCCTAATTCAATACAATTAAGGCCTTCATATTGGCTAATCTTAATCAAAACAAAATCCCATAAATATAATATACTAAAATAAATTCCTGAGATAGGAAACAAAATAAAATCAATCCTAAAAATAAAATAGAATCTACTCATAATGATATGGAATAAATCAAAATCCTAATAATATAAAATAAAATAATTCTTTGATATTTTGCTTCCATTTTGCATCAGTGAGATGGACTGAAGGGTTTATCAAAGTAAGATTAAGCTCAATCAGATTTGCTGTAAGGGTTTTATAGGCTAACACTGCAAAAAGATAAGGGAAGCTAACACTGCAAAAGGATAAGGGAAAACAAAGGATGAAGAGAAGTCTAGGTACCAACATAGTTCCTTGTGAGCATCACTAGGAGTTGGGTTTGCATCACATGATGCCTATAAATTTTGAAGACATGCACAACTAAATAAATGCATTATATGACTTTATATTTATTACTTCGTGTAGGTATTTGGGTTGTGTTTATGAGGCCTAGTGCTCTTCAACCCCTTACCCGCACGACAAGGATCTTTCCACATTGGTTTCTACTGCAAGAGAATCCCTTGACAAACTGGTCGCGAAGAGATCCTTCCCATGGGTAACCTCTTCCTTGGACAAGGAGCAAGGTTTGAAGATTTCTCTACTCAACGGATATATTTTTCCGCGATATCAACATTGGGGATTCAGTGATTTGGTGGCTAGAATTAAGGGATCATCAAGGCTTCCTTAACCAGTCTAGAGAGAGAAATCCAGATGGAGTCTTTTTCTTATGGAGCTGTGCCATTTAAAGCCTAGAATTCTACATAATGGATGCGTAGCCTTGACCCATGCCCTAAGGAACTCCTGGCTTACATAAACCCCTCCCTTTTGTTCATTCTCATACTCCGTTATCACTACCACCACTAGATTGACTCTCTCCCTTTATCCTGCTTCAGATTGCCCTGATTCTCATCTCTCCATTGGCCTTTGGTGATTCCATCATAGTCAACGATCAACATTGTTTCCAGAAAGCTAGATCCCTCTAGGTCTAGTCCCCCTACAACATACTCCACTAGGGAGCAGTGCTAGTCATTTGCCTATGGCTACTAATCTCAGACAACTTTTCATCAATAACGAAGGTGAGAATGGCGACTCTCAAGAAATGGTATTGCTCTATCATAAAGGAAGTTGTCCTAGACTTGCTTTATGAGATGGGTATATTGGGCTTTAAATCAGTTGATATTACGATGGATCCAAATACAAGACTCATTGTAGATAAGGGTGATTCGTTGGAAAATTTCATTGAATATTGGATACTAGTAGGGAAACTAAATTACTTGACAGCAACGAGACCAAACACTTTATTCTCTATGAGTGTGATTATCCAATTTCTTAATTTCCTCGAACTTCTCATTGGGATGTAGTTATTAGAATTTTGAGATACCTAAAGGGAGCATCAGGGAAACATATGTTATATTAGAATCATGGTCATACTTTCATTCGGGGCTATATAGATACAGATCACCATCCGATAGATGCTTCACTTCTAGTTATTGTATTTTTGTTGGAGGAAATATGGTATTATGGAAAAGTAAGAAACAAACTATAGTTGCTAGGTCTAGTGTAGAATCATAACATAGAGCTATGGCTCATGCTTCAAGTGAATTAATCTAGATATAACATATGTTGGAGGAATCGAGAGTCTATCGTTCACAACCTATAAACTATTGCGTGATATCAGATTGCAGTACATATTTACTTCTAATCCAGTATTCCATGAAAGAACCATGCACGCTGAAATATATTGTCATTTTGTCAGAGGGAAAATGTTACAGAATATCATCAAGACAAGACATGTCAAAGTAGAAGACCAACTTGCAGACTTATTCACTAAAGCGCTTGGGGGTCATCAAGTTGGATACATTTGCAACAAATTTGGAACGTATGATATATACGATCTAAGTTGAGAGAGAGTGTTAGAGATATTGTGAACATAGAAATAGGCGTGGATTGATTCCTGGATTGATTGCTTCGTAAAATAGAAGATATGATTGATTCCTTCCTTAAATTATAAAGTTCATAATCAAGAAAATTCCAAACTTCTGGGGTGGCTTGTGCCCCTCTTTGGCTCCATTCATGGCCACCAACAATATCATTCTCGAATTTCGCCTCCTCGGCACAGTGGCGCCGTCATTGTTATGCTTCCTTTGTTAAGCAGGTCAAATTAAGCCTTGGGTAGATCTTGCTTATCTGTCCGAAGTTGCATTTCTGAACTTATTTAATTTTCATGGCCAACATTCTGTGGTCTTGTTTCTTATTTATTGGCTTCCAAACAATATTTATCTTATTTAAACCAGAAAGTAATATTTATCTTATGTAGTGGATGCTATTGACATTCATGTTGCTACAACAACTTCACCAGGTTCTTAAGCATCATTTTCCATAGAAAAATACCTTTGAAAATAAAAGTACATTGCCAATCCTCTTCAATTTTTGGGTTGGTTGCTAATGTTCATCTTTTAGTGGAAACAAAAGATTTATATTTTCATTTTCATTTTCTTGATCTTTGTTATTATGTCACCGATCTTAGGCTTACATTGCATTGATTTGCCTTTATGTGTCCTTAGAATAAATTTCAATTGGTTCTGCTCTGTTTTATTTTTCTAATCTTGCCTATTTCAAATTATATTTTTTATTACACTATTGGGAGATGTGAAGGATAATCTTTTTTCCTTCTCAAATTTCCAAGTCATATCCCCCTACAATGCTGGGATTTACCCTAAAAGTTGTCAACTAGTGACTTCGTGAAACTCTTCCACATCAATTTCAATAATTGCTTCTTCCTTTTTGTTGTTGTTGGTGGTACTTATTACCGGAACAGTAGATCAACTGATTGATGGGGGTGGGGATATAAACACACAACCTCATCTTTACAAAAAGGGAAATACAAGTGCTATTTGTTTTTTTATTTATTTTTGGTAATTACAACTCAACACACCAGGTCAAATTTGATCCTCTCTAGGTTCCTAGTATCCTACAAAAATCGATGTTCAAGTTTGTCTGTCTTAAATTTTTTTTTCCTAAATTAGATCCATTCTTTTCTTTTCATGATCCTCCAAGTATTTGTTTTTTGTTTGGAGGTCATTTTTATAATCCTTTCAATGGCAATGCAGGTGCCATGGATACAAGTGAGTAGATCATCCTCGCTGTTGCTGATGGTTAAGCCTGCTGTTTTTCTTGCTGCTGTTGGGATGGGAATGTATGTTTTCCACTATGTATCTCCCCCATTTGTACTCTGCATTTCAAAATTTTCGGCCCCCTAATGCTTATTTTGATAGGTCACTATGTCATGCACCTCACTTTATGATTGAACTTTACAGTCAATGTGCAAGTTTACCCCATGTCCACGTTGCTCTAATTAATGTTTTGCTCTAATTAATGTTGCAACTGATACTTGATGCCAGTCTATGGAAGCAACTGTTTCTATTTTGTATGCCTGGATGTTTCAGCCATTGTCCTGCATTGACCAATTAATGCATCAATTGTGTGAGCCATGGTTTCATCAGGTCTTAAATATTGGCATAAACGTATATGAACTTTAGTTCATGATTTTGGCATTTTAGAACATGGACAATATCGCCTGTTCTTACTTGATCTTTAATTATCCCAATTAATTTGAAAAAATTTGAAAAATTTTCCAAATGTGCTAATACCTTCTATATCTTTTAGTTTGAAATTGATGTGAAATCTGAAGTGTGTGGTTTGCTATCGTACTGTTAACTTTGTTCGATATCTTATTGTTGATTTATTTATCAATTTGGATTTGGCAAATAAGCTAATCGCAACATTTACATTAGGTCATTTACATCAGAACTTTGTGATTTAGCTGGATCATTGACTCACATTTTTGTGTGTGGATGTCTAACTTGGGTTTGAATTAGGCTCAACTGACAAGAGTGTGTGGACTTACAGGCTTCTGCATCTCATCCTGTTGGCTTTTAATGCTCTTGCAATACGAGGACTCTCGGCTGTGTCTGGTGGTAGCAAATCATTGTTTGCGAAGAGAGAAAATGCTAAAGCTGTTCTACTTGTTGCAAGCCAGGTGATATCATCATCACTCTGATTTCTACTTAGGGTTGGCGAGATAAAACACAGCGAGATAACAACACCCGAACCTGAAATTACCAAGAATGACACGAATTTGACCTGATTATGAAATAAATAAATTGATTAAAGGGTAGCTTCGGAGCAGTGTTAAGATTGTATGAGATCAAGGGTTTGGACTTTGGAATCTTCTACTCTGCTTGCAAAGGGAAACCTGATTACATCTGACCTCAGGTTGCCCTTTTTATGAAATAAATTAATTATTCTATATGTTCATTAAATTTGGAGATATTTGAGCTTAAAGCACATATATATAATTATGAATCTGAACATAGCACATCAACCTAAATTACCTCCCCCTTTATCTACATAGCCCAATTAGCAATATATTTGCTTCAATCTCTCTTGAACTCTTTTTTTTTTTTTTTTTTTCACCACCCCCAGAAAACTCTGCCTGTGATGATAGCAGTTG
Organism: Sideroxylon spinosum; assembly: GCA_003260245.2. NCBI lineage: Eukaryota > Viridiplantae > Streptophyta > Magnoliopsida > Ericales > Sapotaceae > Sideroxylon > Sideroxylon spinosum. The sequence continues at coordinate 10,891,038 of QLOD02000033.1, forward strand.
TCGAGCAGCTTGGCGGTGCATTTGGTGAATCTGGTTTTCTGATTCTTCCTTGTGTTGCTGCACATCTGAACCAGGTAATCCCCTTGCCTCTTTTCTTCTCTTCCTTCCCCTTTTAGCGCTTTTGTGTGTGCGCGTGTGTTTGTTTGTTAAGCTGATACAGGTATGTGCTGTAGATTATCATGGATTCATTTATAGTGAACTTCTGGCGTCAAAAGGAGCAGTCATTCGACAAGTCCAAGTTAGCTTGAGATCTGGAAGACACTGTTCATTGTTAATGGACTGAACTCGTTTTGAATCCATTGTTTTTTTCTAACTTTATATTGGTAATAGGAAGTGATTTGACTGGTCTTCTTCAAGTTATTTTAAGATTTCCGCTTGCAAGGGGTTGTTTTTTTGGTTTCATTGTATCATTAATGACATAATTATTCTATATT
>QLOD02000033.1:10958532-10973075 GCA_003260245.2 Sideroxylon spinosum
CTCTCAATTTTGTGGTTGCGTTGATTGAATTTGTCGAATTACTGAGACTGACAAAAATTATCGGCAATAGTGATTTGAGACTAATTCTTTACTTGGGTACTGTTCATTTAAATTCACGCTGCTACAGTTCTGCTTTTAATTTGAATCTTGTTATTAATAAGCCTATGACAGGTTACCGATTACCTAGTTGATTTGAGCCCTGAAGCAAGCTGTTGGTGGAAAGTCTCTCCTACATACATGGATATTTACTGCTGAGTTTGAATAATGGCGGGAAATGCTAGATTTGAGTTAACTTCAGGTAGCCCAGAACCGGGGTTTGTAGGCAACTATCCAAACGGAGCAAGAGGGAATTACTCTGGTGCGAGTTTGGATAGGTCTGGAAGCTTTCGAGACGGTGGTGAAAGCCGGGTGTTTGGTTCCGGGGCCAGTACTTCTCGGGGGAGTGGGACAATTATGGGCAATGTAACTTCCTTGTCACAGTGTCTGATGTTAGAGCCTATTATCATGGGTGATCAGAAGTATGCACGGTCAGGAGAATTAAGGAGGGCTCTGGGCTTATCTGTTGGGAGTGCTTCGGAAGAAAATTCTTTTGGAGGTGCTCCTTCTAGGCCTTCACCTCTGGTGTCTGTGGAGGAACTAAAACGTTACAAAGAAAGCATTTTAGATGCTAATAACAAGGCGAGGTATATTATTTTATTTTTACTCTTTCAAATTCTTTTTGACGCACAGACTTGGCACTGGAATTGTCTTGGATCCACTGTGTGCTATTTTTTACCCTTTTGAGAACTTATCACTGCTGGTGTTAGTTACCATTCCTTCACTATCAGTCATCTTGTTTGTATTTTCCTTCATCAGAAAACAAGAGTTACTGTTGGTATTAGGTTGCATTTGTATGTGTGGATTTGAAATCAAGACATTTCATGCTAATTATTCAAGGAGAATTGCTCAAATATATATTCGTTAGTTTTGATTGGCATTTCATCATGGATATGAGTAGTTTAAAATAATGGATTTGAAATCATCACAAAATAGTTATTTGGAATCCATCATTATAGTGGCTTTATTATTTTAGGGCAGAGTGGCACCACTACTTTAGTAGTAATTATTACAAATTTTTCATAATTCCATGTATTATTACATAAGTTAACTCGTTCACTTGTATTTGATACAATTGAACCTCAAATCCATTGATTTGAAATCCCTAATTATCCAAACGGAGCCTTAATACTTTGTGCATAGAATGGGCCTTTAACATGAATGGGAAATCTAGGATTTTTTATTTTATAACTAAACAAATTTATTAATAATGGCATTAAGGAAATGCTAACCCTACAAAAGAAACACAATGAGACTCCAACCTACTCTCTGCGTTCATCAATTTCACAAAGGACAGACAAGGATTTAAATGTGTATCTATAACCCGCACCACCTAGCTATACAAAGTAGCCAAAAGCATACTCTTTACACTACACAATGGTAGCTATTCTTCTCTGTCTCTCTAACTAGGCTAACTAGCACACACAAATAGGTGCCAAGACTCAAGCCTTATTGTTCCAGATGCCTGGATTGAATCCCCACTGTTCCCTTGAGCAGCACTTGAGACTATGCGGAGCCACAAATGGAAATCTAGGATTTGTTTTTCGATACGACAACTTATTTATTCGCTGAAGATTTGATTCTCTCTCTTTTTTTTTTTGTTTTCTGTGTGAGCACGCACAGGGGTAGAGCAAAAAAGTTGGATGAACATTTGCATAAATTGAACAAGTATTTTGAAGCTGTGAACTCTAAGAAGCAGCAAAGGACTGATTTATCAACAAATGAACGGTCTTCTGGATTGAACTTGAAGATGGGAGCCCAGATACATCGAAACCCGCCGGATCCTATAGCTCAAAGAGTGGAGGATCGGACTAAGAATGCTGTTCCTAATAAGCGTGTACGCACATCAGTGGCAGAAACACGGGTTTGTAATTGATATTGTATTTCTTTGGTGCTGGAAATTGCTTGTACTGTAACTTTAAATTTTCTTTTGATAGCATTGATGCATTCGTAGTTTTTGTTTTGTTTTATTTTATTTCTTTTTCCCCCCCTTTTTTTCATGTTTTGTAATTTGACCTTTTCTGTTTGGACTATAGTTGATGCCTTGATTATTGTTACATGTTATAAGAGATATTAGGCAGTGATTTGATATTTCTCAAAAGCATAAAAGAAGTATAAGAATAAACACATTTGTGTATGTATTCACTGTTGTATGCAATTCGAAAATGCATTTTGGAGATGCCATCATGGTTGCTAAAGAGGGTAACAATTACAGTTTTGTAGAAATGTTTAAAATGATTTCTTTTGTGCCATAATGTGGAATAGCCAATAAACTCATTGCAGAATCTGAATAATGTAGCTGTGATACCTATGTAAAGGGTGGTTGTGTTGCATTGTCATCTCACTTCCTAGTTGTCCTTTTTGCTCAATCTTGTTGACCCGTATGCACTACATTTTAATTATTTTGCACAAGACAACATTAACTTTATATACATTAAGTTACTTATAGAGTTTTTTTTCCCTTTTAATGTACATGATGCAAATGATTGCAAGTTATTAGTTTGTTCTTTCTCATTATTATTTCAGGCGGAATGCCGGAGTAATGGATTAGCTAGGCTGCCTTTGGTCATGACAAAAGATCGTGAAGTGCTCAAGGATAGTAGTCCTCGTTCCGATCTGGTTGAACAAAAGATTCGTGGTCTACCAGCTGGAGGGGAAGGTTGGGACAAAAAAATGAAAAGAAAACGTTCAGTTGGTACAGCTTTCACAAGACCTGCTGATAGTGATGGAGAACTGAAAAGGCCTATGCATCATAAGATAAACAATGAATCCAGCTTGCAACCTTGTGATGCCCATGGTCTCAGGTAATATTTTTTAATTATAAGACAATCTTGTGGTGTGGCATATGGTTGTTGATGTAGGACTTATTCTTCTCCATCTAAGAGTTGATCTTGAACATTTTCTTTTCCAGAAAGATGGTAATCTTTCTGATAATTTGGAATCTTTTTGTGTAGAGCACATCATTTTCTTAATGCTTTGAGGAAAATAAATATGCCTTTACCAGAAATTTGTATTGAGAGGCATCTAGAGCACAAGTGAACTCCTGTTCATTTGTGGTGGGGTTTTAGATACTATTTTCTCTGGAGCTTATAATTCATCGAGCTGATTTGAACTTTAAAAAGATAGAAGGTGTTAGCTATCTTGGTTGATAACCTTTTTTTTTTTTTTTTGTATCAAAGGCCATGATACTAATCTTTGTGGTGATTTGGAAGCTAATTGTGTAGAGCTCATCATTTTCTTAGTGCTTTGGGGAAATTAAATATATCATTACCCGAAGTTTGGATTGAGAGGCATCTAGTGAACTAATGAACTTCTATTCATCTGTATGTGGTTCTAAATATTATTTTCTCTGAAGCTTGTAATTCATTAAGCTGAAATGAACATTAAAAAAATTGAAGGTGTTAGCTAACTTGGTTGATAAAATCATTTGTTGTGTCAAAGGCCTTGGATTAAGTCATGCCTTCTTGTGGGTTAGAGGGGCTTATTGATGGGGGAGGGCGGCTAGTGTAACCCATCACTGTTGGACCAAAAAGGGAAGTTTGCCATTGTTTTTTATTTATCAGGCACTATGAATGCTTAATTATGTCATCTTCCTTTTTTTTTTTGGGGCACAGTTGGATTGGTCATGTCAGGAATGAATTTCTAAGTGATCATCTTCATGATTTTTCATTTTTTTTTGTGACAGTTTGTTTTTTTATGTTCTTAATCATCTGTATTATTTGCACCCATTTGTTATTTTTGGTACATTTCTCAAAAAATTCTGAATAATTATTCTATTCTTGAAATTTCACTCCTTTCACAGATCGGGATCTACTAATGGTACTGGTGGCACTAACAAATCAGATACCAGTTCTTCACCTGCTAGCTCTTTTCCTCGCACAATGCCCAAACATGAACGGGAAAAGGCTACCCTTACAAGGGATCATACAGCAGGATTAAATAAGGAAAAACTTCTGGCTAAGGGAAACCCTAAGTATGTATTCTATGGATTTAGATATATGATGCTCAAGTCAGTGTTAGACTTGGGCCAACAGCTGAATTGTTTCAGTTAAAGTCAAGTTTCATTTTCTTTTTGACTTGGATAAAATATGGTATCCTGTCCCAACTTCATTTTCTGACAGTTGATGTGATTATGCACCATTTTCTAGGTTAAATATCCGGGAGGACAATCATATGGTCAGTCCTGGTCCAGTGACAAAAGGAAAGGCTTCTAGGGCACCACGAGGTGGTTGTGTAACAGCTCCAAACTCATCTCCTAGTATTCCCCGTGTACCAGGAGCACCTGAGAGCTGGGAGCAGCCTTCAAATGTAAACAAAATTCATTCAATTGGTGGAAGCAGCAATCGCAAACGTGCTATGCCCACAGGATCATCTTCACCACCCATGGTTCAGTGGGTTGGTCAGAGACAAAAAATTTCACGCACTAGGAGAACTAATCTTGTTTCGCCAGTCCCAAACCATGAGGAAATGCAAATGTCATCTGAAGGATGCTCTCCTGAATTTGATACTAGAATAAATTCTAGTGTGACAAATGGTTCACTTCTTTTTAGGGGTGTGAATAATGGCACACAGCAGTTTAAAGTAAAGCTTGAAAATGTTTCATCCCCTGCCAGATATTCTGAAAGTGAAGAATCTGGTGCTTGTGAAAATAGATTGAAAGAGAAAATCTTGGGCACTGGCGAATTGGAGGAAAAAACTGTTAGCGCTGTTCAGAATGCTGCACCTCCTGTATTTCTTACAAAGAAGAATAAGCCAGTCATTAAGGAAGAAATCAGTGATGGTGTGCGGAAACAAGGGCGGAGTGGAAGGAGCTCTTCATTTTCTACAGCTAGTATATCACCAGTAAGGGACAAGTTGGAGAATACGGCCACAACTAAGCCACTTCCGAGTACAAGGCCTGGTTCTGATAAGAATGGAAGGCAAGATAATGAAGTTAGGGTTCCACTTTTGCTTCCTATTTTGGCTTTCAACATTGATAGTGTTCATTTATTTTTTACAGTAAGACTGGTCGTCCTTTGAAAAAGCTGCTGGATCGCAAAGGTTTTTCTCGTCGTGGGAATATGTCAAATACTGGTTCCCCAGATTTCACTGGTAGATTTTTCACGATGCCACATTAAATATGAACTTAGATTTATAGTTGACTTCTAATAGACTGGCGAGAGAAAGTTATGCACTTCATTACCCCTTGGAATTCAGGGGGCTGATGAAACATTGTTAGATTTCTTACAATGAAGTTTTAGTTCCTATTGTGTCTGTTAGCTGCCGTAGTAGTTGTTACTATTAAATGTGAATATGTCAAAGCTTTTGCGTATGGTGTTCCAGGGGAATCAGATGATGATCGTGAAGAACTCTTGGCAGCTGCAAATTTAGCCCATAATGCTAGTAGTGAGTGATTGGCATTAATTTTGTTTTGTTTTGTTTTTCTTCCCCCCCCCCCCCCAAAAAAAACCCAAACGCACCCCCTGATTCTATATGATAATATTTTTTTATCTGGATTTTGCTTGCTTCTGTAGGTCATGCTTGCTCTAGTTCTTTCTGGAAGAAAATTGAACCCATTTTTGCTTGTGGCAGCTTACAGGACACATCCTACTTTTCACAACAGGTGGTAACCAGAATATGCAATAATAACAATGTCTTATTTATTTATTTGTTATTGTTATGTTTTAAAACAGTTGCTCTGATTCTTTGCAATCCATGTCTTGTTTTTGAATTAGGTAAAATTAGCTGAGGAACTCCATGAAGGCCTGTCTCAGATGCTTTGCTGCAGCAATAACGATTTGGTAATCCCATGGACAGATATTTGCATATTTTTCAGATTTTCAATGAGCCATTGAGGACACATGTTTCCTATCTTGCCTAAAAATTCTCTGCGTCGTTAGGAATTTAATCATCGGAATAGGTCATTTTGATTGATTTTGGTTCATTTTTATCATAACAAACATTTGAATGCCAATCTACTGTTCATATTTATCTTCTGTGATTAATGAGGTGGTCTTTGGATTTGTGATGGTATTAAACTGTTCCTTTTTGTTTTCGATGGCACTTGAGGCTGTAATCCATTTTGTAAGCATTCATTGCCATACCTTTCCCTGTAAACTAGGATCAAAATTTTGTTTCGGTTGGTATGAAAATGGATTGATTTTAAAAATGTTTCAAAGTGGCACAAAAATAAAATGCATAGAAATATTTAGAATTGAAATGTGTCTAGATGTATGGGAGGCTAATAACATCCCTTAATCAATAAATAAATGAACAAATAGGCAAATGCCATGTCAAGCTCCATCAAGCGATTTGCAATGATGACCATATTACGGATCCTGGCATCTTTTTTCTATTTTTTTTATTTTTTTATAAATATTCCCTCCATTGTTTTTATATCATCTTCCATCTCAAATCATTTGTTTCTGCTGCAAAAGTTCTTTTTTTTTTTTTTTTTCCCAACTGAGTTCTGAGTCTTCTGAATTTTTAGGCTTGGTGATACAATATTACCCTGTAAGCAGCTTTTTTCTTTAGACACACCCTTGAGATTTTTTATGTACCTTTTTACCGATCTATTCTTTGCATACTCCTCCCCCCTAAATGACACATTTGATTTGCAACCAATTGTGCTTCGTTACTTGTGCAGCTCAGTCTACTTGATTATTTTTCTGTTTTATTGTGTTTTTTGTTTTCTTCTCTTACTGTTTTGTATGTCCATCTTAGATTGCTTGGCATCTTCTATTTGCAACATATCATATTTTGTTATTTGTGTTGTTCCTGTTCTACTTGATTATTTTTTCGCCTCAGTTATGCCTCTTTTGTTTTCTGCTTTTGTTGTTTTGTTTCTGCCTTGGTAACTCATAAGCGTTTAATGCATTCACACAAGAGTGAATAGTAATAGTTTCTGAAAGTCTCCTTTATTTAAAGATTGCAATTGTGATCTCGTTGGCAACTTGTAAAGCTACTAATTCAGAAAAGGATAATTTGAGTACATATCAAATCTTTTCTATCAGAATTTTAAAATGACTAGTGGATCTGAAGATTCCCAGAAAGGAAGATGGGACGACGGCTTTGGATGGATGGACTATTGTCTAACCTAGTTGGATCTACTTTGTTCCCTTATTTCCTTTTCACTTATCATTACACTGAAGTAATTTTATTTTCATCTTCGTTCATAATCTCTGATCTCTTTTATTGCATGTCTGTTTGCCGTGCTCAACTTTTTCTTGATCTTATTTTTTATTTTTTTTGGTACGAACTACTCTTTACTTATTGCAACAAATGAAAAAGCGTACAGCATAAATGGAACAAATTATCGATGACATGTTCTAACCATGCTATAGGCATTTTGTCCATGGTGTTGTTATTTTGATGTGAAACAAGAAACAGTATTTAGCAAAGAGGAGAAGAAATAGCCAAGGGGAGAAGAATTAAGCCAAGGCGAAAAATGAGAAGGAAACATCAGTTCACGGGCTGTTCATCATTCATGTTCATAAACTAAATCCATCATGATAAGCAACACATGCAACCCTTTAAATAGAAAATACAAAAACACACCAAAAGACACATCTTAGGGAAGACCCTCCTACGGGAGACCAAGAGACAATTTAAGGGGAATTTATTAAAAGCTCTTATTAAATGCTTGATGTCCCATCAATTTGTCTCAACTAAAAAGAACCCCTTTTTTTTTTGACAAAAATTATTCTAAAACTTTTTGTATGGTTCATGAATCTGTTCATCTCGTAGCTCTCATGTTCGTAGACATATTGTCCTTGGTGTTATTAGTTTTCTAAATTAAAAGAAACCTTTTTTTCATCTGAAATTATTCTAAAAATTTGTGCTTGGTTCATGAATTTGTTCATTTAATACCTCTCATTTTCTTCTGTGTTTACAGGGTGATCTTGGGTATGGAGAAATCTCTGTGTTTGACACAGTTGGTTCTGGAGAAATGGGCACAAGCTTGCAAAATCAAATGGAATCAAGGGCATCGACTTTGGGGGTGGAGTTCACCAGTCAATTTCAAGACTTTGATACTTCTGGAAAATTAGAGTCAGAAAGGTCAAACAAAGTTACCCCGTTGTACCAAAGAGTATTATCAGCTCTGATTGTAGAAGATGAAATTGAAGAATTTGAAGAAAACTCTGTAGGAAGAAATTTGTCACTTCAACATGCTATGAATGATTTGCATTGTAATGCTGAACCTGGAAATATGGATAGAATGGAATTTGAGTGTGAGTCAACATTTTGTGCTCAAACTCGGACGCACTGTGCTGGAAATGGATTTCTTTCTTGTAATGGAAGTAATGTGTCAAGTAGAAATGCAGTCATCCAGAGTCATCAACAAAATGATGTACTATTGCAAGGAGAAAAAGGATTTCTTCATTTGGAGGTTGGCATGCTGGCTGGGCTTTCTGGTCATGATCTGGATGGGCAACAAATTGTTCAAACAAATGGTTTCTGTATATCTTCCTTCGATAGCCAATATGACAAAATGTGTATGGAAGACAGACTCTTGCTGGAGTTGCAGAGTATTGGCATTCATGTGGAGACAGTGGTACGTTTTATGCTTATGGGAAATGATGCTTATTTGAAGAGTGTTTATCAATCATTAATAAAAGGGTTCCCAGCAATTTGGTTCTAATAAGCATTAATATGACAATATCTAGGACTCTCTGAATGCATCGAAATGGCAATTTCCAAAAATTAGGAATTGTTTGCGGTCTGGAAACAGCATCGTTAAATATTTAGGAGTTGCATGGTGACATATCTTTTAGAATCGTAGTATTCTAATTTAGTAGACTTGTTAACTTCTTTTAAAAAATCTATGATTTCATTTTTTCTTTTCCCCTTTTCACTATTTTTTAAATCCCATTCCTGCCACTCCTGGATCATTGCTACAGCCTGACTTGGATGATGGAGAGGATGAAGTGTTTAGCCAAGAATTTGTTCAGCTGAAGAAGGAACTTCACCTACAGGTTAGGCTGCTGTACTTGAATTCCATCATGTCTTCTTTTCTCAATATTAGAAATATCTTAAAGCAAAAAATTTATCTTTCCGAGAAAGATGTTACAATCTTTATCTTTGCATATCTATCTTATAGTACTAACGTGCTTTGACATTTCCTTTTTCCTGTGCTTTGACATTTCCTTTTTCTTTAAATTTCTGTACATTGATTCTGTAGATTGATAAAAAGAAGGCATGGTTAGATGAAGTACATAAAGAAATTCAGCAAGGAAAGGAGACAGAAGCACGGTATTCCTCAATATGGATATCTTTTCTTATACTATTAGAGTTCTAAGCTTTTCTCATGAACTTTAATTTTCTAGATTGTTAGTCTAAGTTGTCTTGAGATGAACATATTGTGGTCATTGTGCAGAGAATTAGAGCAGGAAGCAATGAGTAGGCTTGTGGAGTTGGCATACAAAAAGCTTTTGGTAATTATCTCATTTCCTGGAAATCCTCAATTTGCTCGTTTGAGAATTGATATTGTCTGGCAATATACTTCAGTGTAGGTTGCTATTAAATATTTTAGTGGCAGGGAGCCATAATGAAAACTGATGCAATAATTTCCTACAATATGTATTTTTAGTTCAATATGTTCCCATCAAACTCTCATTTCCTCTGCTGCTGAAGCATGCCTTCTCTATTTTAGTTTTACAATTTCTTTTGGTCTGTCCAACCTTAAATAAAAAAACCTTTTTAATTTGTTATTTAGTAAAACTGTTAGGATTTTCACTTCTATAAGCGTCCTTCCCTCCAGCAAGTAGACGGTTACGTCGGATAGCTTTTTCTTTTGACCAGTGTTATATAAGATAGCTTGTCCAAAGCTTTTATTTTTCTAATGATCATTTTTGACTTGAGTCCATATTAACCACATAGACGAGGGCTTTGGATTTATTTCCCAAATTATCTGATAACTAATTAAGATATTAATTTTACCTGCTTGGGGATCAAAATTTCATTTATATGGTTTTGATTAGCAAGGGACAAAAAGGATTTGCAAATATATCGAACTGTTTGGAAACAGATATTAAAATCTATCTAAATGTAAAATCCCAGTAATTAGCAATCAAATATACTGAAGTTTATATGGTCCATCAAGTTAATAGACAAGTATGATATCAACATACTTAATTTTCTATGACTAATTTTTTTTTTAAAAAGTATTTTCATCTAACTAAATCTTATTAAACACTAGTGTATTGATTCTTAAAGTGTGTAAGAACTGTACATATGTCTAAAATTTATGGAGTAGTAATAAAGTATTACTTTAATATTGATAATATTATTCAATATAGTGAAATGCAGCTTTTTAATGGGCTTATAAAAAAAATCCTTCAAATAGTTTTTTCTTAAAAAAAATTATAGAAGCATCGATGAAAAATTCTAAATTTGCGTCTAGGATACTGATTGTTTTGGTATATTCTGCTGTATTTTGGTGTGTTTTATTATGTTCCAATGTGTTTCGATGGTGATATTACAATTTTATTATTCAACAAAGGTTTGTTTTGGTCTCTTGGTAAATGGAAGCATTTTGGCCATTTTAATAGAAACAAATGAGAATTTTATTGATTTTTCTATATACCTCCATTCTTTATTTAGATGTTTTTGATTGGCTGGGTTGCTGCTGATTTGAACTGGAAGATTTCTCTGACTAAATTTGACAGGCCACTCGGGGAAGTATTGCTTCCAAATATGGAATTGCTAAGGTGTCAAAGCAGGTTGCTTTGGCATTTGCCAGGAGGACTCTTGCTAGATGTCAGGCATTTGAAGATTCAGGAACAAGTTGCTTCTTGGAACCTGCACTAAGGGATGTGCTTTTTGCTGCACCTCCTCAGGGCAGCCAGGCAGAACCTTTGGCTTCTGATGGCCTCAGAGTTGGTAATAATAAGCCTCCAGAATCTGACAACTCTTTACCATTTCCTAGGGCTTTGGCACGACCACCTTTTAAGTAAATGTTATTTTATCACAGCAAATTGACTTAAGCAGTTTTCTCTCGACTCTCTTAAGAAAATTGCTTACTTTCCTGGTGCTCTCCTCAGAATTTTTCTTGGATATGAAGAGAAGTTGTTTAGTTGGAGGCCATTTATATCAGAATGTGTAGATCTATTTCCTTGCTTGTATATGATGCCTAAAAGCACTCTTAGATAATGGGAATGTTTATTTTAGTTTACCCCCTCAGCTCAGCTATATTTCATTAGTATTTTTCTTCTCTTACAGGATCCTTCCATGGCAGTGCTGAGCGGCATGATCTTCATGGGGGTTCATTAGTTGCGTTTGAAAATTTTACCCAGAAACCCAATCAGGTTTTTGCCAAAAATGAACCAATATTGAACAGAGGCAAGAAGAAGGAATTATTGCTTGATGATGTTGGTGGAAGTGCTGTCTTGAGACCCACATCAACTCTGGCTAGCACTCTTTTGGGTGGAGCAAAGGGAAAGAGAAGTGAGAGAGAGAGGGACAGAGATGTATCAAGCCGAAATTCTGTTGCGAAAGCTGGCCGTTCATCATTGAGTAACTTTAGAGGTGAGCGAAAAAAAGCAAAGCCCAAGCAGAAGACAGCTCAGCTATCAACATCAGGAAATGGGTTTGTTAACAAGTTTATAGAGACAATGCATCCTGTTCAGTCCTTAGCCACTGGTTCTGGTGATTTGGTCACCAATGGCAGCAACAAAAAAAGAGAGGTCACCCATAGTGCCACTCCTCAGGATTCATCGAAGGATGCCATGGACTTAACAAATTTGCCACTGCCTGAATTAGACTCGATAGATGAACTAGGTGTAGCAACTGACCTTGGAGGAAATCAAGATCTAGATTCGTGGTTGAACTTTGATGAAGATGGTTTACAAGACCATTTTACAGCTGGCCTTGCAATACCTATGGATGACATTACAGAGTTGAATATGTTTTGAAGATGGCAGTACATTGTACATTCTTGTGGATTATTTAACTATTTAGACAAAAGCAATTGTTTTCTTGGGGGAGGGCATTAGCTACTTATCGATTGTTGCAGGCCAAATGGCACTTGTAATTATGGCCATTCATTTTTTTTAATACTTCTTACAGAAGCCATTAAGAATTCTCATTGTTTATGTGATCAAGAAGATTTCTAATTGTTGTGAATTACTATTTCTTTCAAGGTCTCCTTTTGTTCCATCTCTTGTCAGTATTCCTAGCTATATTAGCTAAGGAGCTTGTACCTGTAATACTTGTTGCATATACTGAGATTGATTTTTGTTGTATTTTTGATTAAGTTATTTACTCATTTACTTCAATTTTTAACCCATGCATGCTAGTGTCAACTTCTTACAATAGGCTGATAAGTGAGTGCTATTGCTATTACTGGATTTGCAAACGATGATGCAATTGACCAGATACCTGTTCTGTAACTTAATACTCTCGAGTTACTTTCTCTCATTGGTTTCATTTGCAGATGCTTGAGACCACATATTGGTGCTTGGGGAGATAGTATACCAAGTAAAGAATTGTTGTTGAGGAATATTGCAATACCTAATCGTTGTTACTTAGATTTCTCCTAACAGTTCATCTCTGCCATTATGCTGGTTTTATATGAGGACTACTCTGATGTCAGATTTAGATTTGAAAAAATCACTTTTCAGGGTTCATTTTGCAACGAGATTTTGAACCCTGAACATGTGTGGGGCCTTGAATTCTGTTTTTGATGCTCCCATCTTAAAGAGCTTTTAGGCATGAGAAAGAATCTCTCAAGGTATGTTAAATTTCTCTGTTTTTCAGGGTCCTCATTTGGCTGTCTATTTTCTGTTTCAACTAACAAACTGAAATCAAATATTCCATTGGTGTTTGAATCATCATTTATGAATTTACAGTTGGTTGTTTTAAGTGTGTTGGCAATTTTGTTTGGTATATTTTGGTGCCATCATGATTTCTAAACTTTAGAATAGTTGCGTATTCTGCTTAGAATTAGTCAGGTAGCTTTCTAATAGATTTTATCATTGTTCTTTTTTTTTTTTTGGTTGCTCCATTGGTTCATTGCAGATTGGCTTTCTGGAGATGTTATCTGTTCACAGTTTAATGTCTCACCTACTGCTCCCTTGCTTCCTAGCTATAGATTTTAACTGCAGGTAGCAATATCTATAGCATGTAAAGGTACACTTTATAAATTCTAGCTATTATGCTCATTTTTTGCTCTGTGTTCGCATGGAAGATATATTTCAAATTCCTGCTTTGGCATCTTTTTTGGATTTGTGTTTACATGCTTTAATGATTTTGACAATAACATTATAAATCTGCTAGTGCTGAAGATCAGGGATTTGGGATATAAATTTCAAATGCTGCATTTGATAGGATTCTGGCTCCTGCAGTACTTAAGACGCCCCGACCCAAAATAGAGCAACCCAGGAGTGAAAATTCTGAAATTTTTTTCTGCATCCTCCTCTTCAATTCTGAGGCCAAATGAAGAATTTCTTGCTGTAGTTATGTATATTATAGAGCCTGAATCGGAATGTAAAACTGCCAGAAGAGAGGGAGGGGAAGGGGGGAAAGCTTTTCTGATAATCAGTAGTCTGTACAGATTGGTACAAAGGAAGGTAGATGTGATGCAAACTGGCATCTGGAACCTATGTTTTAGGGGCTTCTAGGATAACCCTAATCTTTTTGGACCCTTTTTTCCTCGTACTTGCAAATTTAAGTGGTGTGCTTGGTCAGGCCATGCTCTAAATAGGAGCCCCAGGGTGATATTGGTGTGGGTACAATATTTTTGTGTTCATCAAGCTTTTGAAGGGTACAACTTGACTGTTGTCGCTTGTTACTTAAAGCAGTGTGACACCTCTTCCTTTTTGTACTTCCTGATTGTGTGATTGGTCCAGGGATGGACGTTTGGATCGTCTAGAAACAGTACTGGTCGTCAACAATGGTAAGACACGTCGGTGGCGAACTGGGTGAGAAATAGGTCAGTTTGGAGGTAAAGAGCGAGCACGGGACCTGAGGTTCAGTTATGTTGAGGGGTTCGAATGAATGGGAAGTTGACAAAGAAGGGGTATTTATGGTGGGAAGGTCAGGACAAGGACGTTGGCTTCCACGAAGCCTATGATTGTGGACTCTGGATATATGGCCAACTTTGCATGGCTTGACCCCCAACCATTAAGGGAGGGGCGACGCTGCTAAGTAGTGGTGGCCTCCCCAATCTGGACGGGAGATGTAAAGATTGGGGTGGTACAGCATTAAATGATGATGTTCCAGTTGGTTGGTTTGGTAGCGTTGCCTCCCTCTCTAGGCTGGTTGAGCAATGGATCTCCTAGTTATAGTCACCAAGTTGTTTGTCTCGTAAGTGTGTGTGTGTGTGTGACCGTGAGACCCTTGGAGTCCTCATGGATGAGAGGTCCCTTGGGGAGGTTCTTGAGCCTTTCCTCTAGCCTAAGGTGATGGCATCTTCTTTGTTATCATTAAGAGTTGGAGTCTGGGAGGTGCTTGTGTGAAGATTTAGTGTG
>QLOD02000033.1:11208835-11220831 GCA_003260245.2 Sideroxylon spinosum
GTGAAAGATTTATCATCTCTATGGGATTAAATCCCGAGTTATTGTGAATTAAAAAAACGATGGGGTGGGAGGGGGGATGATGAGTTCTTAACTTAAGATCTTTGCCCGCTCTGATGTCATGTTAGAGTTTTAGTTGGCATCTTACCTAAAAGTTTAAGCTTTTAGGAAGGAGGCAACTTAATTCCTTCTATTTATTTATTTTCTCTCAACACAAACATTTACATTTTTTTCCTTTAGATGAGCACAGATGCTTCTGTTACTGTGAAATAGAGGTGTAGTTTTGCAAATTAAGACTTTATTACTTGACTGAGAATTCATTAACTGTATGTCTTCCAAAAGCTAGCATTTTTCAAGGTGGGCAAAAAGATTGGATGGAGTAGAAAACTAGCTTGTACACCATAGGACAGTAAAGCTTTTCCTCTCTTTAACTTTACAAATGCTTGTACACCATAGGGCAGTAAAGCTTTTCCTCTCTTTAACTTTACAAATGCTTGCATACTAATTATTTGTTTTAAAATGTTGTTTATGGGGTATGCGGGGGTAATTATACTCATTTAACATGTTTGAAGTTTAGGCGTTGTTGATTATGGCTTTAAGAAAACTTTCATTATCTTCTTAAGTTATTTTTATATAAATAATTTACTTGTATCTTTATTTTTAATTATTGTTTCTTTTAGCCTTCCAGAAAGGAGTTTGGTTTGATGGTTAACTTTTACGCAAGGCGGGGAGACATGCATCGTGCACGTGAAACTTTTGAGAGCATGCGGGCCAGGGGAATAGAACCAACTTTACATGTCTATACAAAGTAATACTCTGCTAATATTTGCTCATGTTGGACTTCTAATCTTCTTTATCAGTTGATCGTCTACGTTGAACTTGAACTAGTGGTTGCTCATCTTAATTGCTTATGAGACAGTATTTTGGCAATTAATCTTGACTGCAAATGGTACTGGAGTTACTAACTCTGTCAACTTTACTTGGGTGAACCAAATTCATTTGCTGATAGAATAAATCAGAATATTTGTCTAAAACTTGAAACTTTTATATGTATTCTTTGCTTATATATAAATTGGGTTTATCATACTTAACCAACTATTTGGTGACGTTCTGATAAAAACTTTATTTAAGCCTATGGATATGTGACCAGATTTCTAATAACAAACAAATAATGAATATGTGAGTAGCTATCATAAGCTTATTTGTATGATCCTTAGTTGATGTATACTGTTGAGTTATTGTACAATTCCCTGCATTAACTGCTATTTATATTATGCAGTCTAATTCACGCGTATGCAGTAGGTAGAGACATGGATGAAGCATTAGCTTGTGTGAGGAAAATGAAAGATGAGGGCATTGAAATGAGTTTGGTGACCTATAGTATTCTTGTTGGGGGATTTGCTAGAATCAGCAATGTTGAGTAAGTGATGATATACTGCCCCCTTTATCTTCTAGGTGGATTTGGTTTGTGGTTAGCGTTATAATACGATCTTTTATTTTATTTTTTTAACGTCTGTTTTCCTTTTTCTTTTCCTTCTTTTAACATTTTTTTTAGTTCGATGTATTTGTCATCCTTCACAACCAGTGTTTTATTGCTTCTGCATTTGAAATTTGAATGGTAGTTTTCTATAGTTGGTTTAGATAAATCTTTGCTCTTATATTCTGTAAAGAGTGTAAGATGGCTGTGTTAAGAGTGGAAGCCCCGTGTCACCTAAAAGTTTAAGCTATTAGGATTCAGAAAGGGGGCAACTTTGTTATTTATATTGGTTTAGTTTCTCTCAAGCTACTGGTTTAAGTTTCATTTTTATGATGTTTCAGTAAATTTTAGTATGATATATTTTTTAGTTCTTCTACTCACATGTCTCTGTTTACTTAGAAATTTTTAATTGTAGTTCTTTGCAGTTGATATAGGTAAAAGTTCAGTTCTCATACTGCAATTAAGTTTCTTACATTTTGTAATTTTATGGAGCTTGATCACTTTAAATTTTACCCGGGTGTAAACATAACGTGTTGCAATGAATTGCTAGCTTAGCATCAAAATACCTAATTCCATTGTTTAAACCATAAGATTTGGCTTCATTGACTTAGCCATAAATACTGTCTCACTAAAAAATTATCTTTTGGGCCATTTGAGGATACCTTTCATGTTTCTTTTTTCTTTTTTTAGTGATATTATTTATTAAAGGAATTGGGTTGGGATGGCTCAAACCCATAAATTGCCTTTTCCACTTGAGGTAGCCCCTTTCATCAGAATATCTATCAAATTGTACAAATGGCTGGATGCACAGTTATATATATGATATCTAATACTTAGTTTGTTGTGGTGGAAGAGCTGCAGACCAATGGTTCAAGGAGGCAAAAGAGAGACATGCAACCTTGAACGCAATCATATATGGAAATATAATTTATGCCCACTGGTAAGCTTTTCACTTGCAGATTTTGAGTTAATATTTTTCCTGCTTTGTTGTCTGTATAGTTGAATTTTTGCACCATGTTTTTAATTTCTGTAGTCAGTGCAGTCAAAGGTTTCTTAGTTACTCTCACATATTGAAGTTTGTTCCAAATAATCTGTAGTATTCTATCAATGGTATCTGTTTTTTAAGGAATGGTCTTCGACACTGATGTGAGCTACTAATTTGAAAGAAGTGCTTCTATGCTGCATTTCAGAAATATAGGAGGATGCCTAGAGAGTTCCAATGTGACTATCGTCAGCCCAGTGATTGAGTCCAAAATTTACTGCATCTATCAAGATAAATTTACATATTCGGTGTCCCAGTTTGCTTGTAAATATATGGATTACATCATTCACTAATGCAAAGGGAACAAGGTTCTTTATATTAGATTAGCTGGAAAATCTTTTAGGGATGTATTGGAGGCTCTGGTAAGTTCACTTGTTAATATTAAAAATGCATATCTTGACAAGCAAACTCCAGTTCTAATAAGGAAGCCGTTGACCACTCGTCAATGGTCTTGGTCAATCGGGTGCAATATAATTATAATAAACAGTAACAAGGTACAAATAGTAGTCCTTCGTTCCCATATGATATAGTAACAACAAACTATAAGGTTGACATTTGGCCAACCAATCACAAGTTAAGCCTCTCTAGCTAAACATCATAAATCCATATCTTACTAATTTTGACAATTGGGTGATGGGCCATGAGTATATTGCAATCCAATATAATTTATAATGACTAAGTCTCCAAGACTAACTAGCCAGATCGTAACCAGAAAATTTAACAGATAGAAAGACAGGCAATGGAAAGGGTCCAACCGTTGGCCTTCATATCACTCGGGTGATTGCTTCTAGCTCTCAAAGAGTCACCCGAAGTAAATAGGTGTGAACCTGACAACCAAATAGATAGAGCTATGTGTATTCAGGTGTGTGTCACACACAATATATAAAGCATGATAACCACAGATATCAAAATAAATAAATGCGATGGTGCAAGACTCATGTCACCTAGGATCTTCCATCTACCTCAACCTTATTTTGGGACAGTTGACACTTAGGATAGCACGTGTACCACACTGTTTTTCGATATCGGCAACGACAAACCTTGAAAAAAATATGTAAATATAAATTTAATCGTAGTATCTAGTCTTGTTGGCTCTTCTGCCCATATGAATGCTTACTCGCTTGGGTGCTTTTGTTTTTATTTAATACTGGACTTCTTGTACTTTCATAAGGAAATTCTTGTTTTCATAACTAGTAATGGACAAGAGTTATGCCAAATGATGTGAAAGTTTATACGTTATTTTTCCACTCTTGTTTGTTAGCACGACTCCTTTTGTTTGCTTCCTATATCTTTTGTGCAATTGTATGCCAATTCTTGGCAGGGATTTTCTTGTTCCTAATGGTATGGCATTTCTTTTTCTTTTCCTATAAAAAATAGCCAAACCTATAACATGGATCGAGCTGAATCTTTGGTGAGGGAGATGGAAGAAGAAGGTATTGATGCACCTATTGACATCTATCACACCATGATGGATGGTTACACAATGATTGGAGATGAAGATAAATGTCTAGTTGTGTTGAGTAGACTTAAGGTAATAATAGAATTCATTCTCATATTGTTTATAAATCTGACTTATCTAGAGTTCCAAGGCTGTGAGATGTGAGGATGCTTTATATTAACTTGTTTGTGTATAGGGGTGGAAACAAGCCAAATTGAACCAACCTTGTACTTATTCAAGCTCCGCTCGAGCTATTTATACCGAGCTCGAGCTCAAACTTTTATAACGGCTCGAGTTCGGCTCGATAAAGAAGAATTTAGGTTCGAGCTCAGTTCGTGAATAGCTCGATTAAACTAAAACGATATTGTTTTAGTTTAAAATATAATAAATAAAATAGTATGAAAAAATATAATAAAGATAGTATTAAAAATATATATACTATTTTATCGAGCCGGCTCACGAGTCACAAATCAAACTTGATTCGAGCTCGTTTTGGTCAGAAATCAAGCTCGAATGGCTCACGAATAATTTGTCAGTACCTTAGGTTTATGCTCCATTTGGTGCTCTTTTTCGGGCTACCATTATTTATGTGCATTTTATATGAAGAGGTTTGTTTGAAACAGTGAACTTTATATCATCAGTTATTGTCTCCAGTTTGATCCAATTACTTATATTTGATTGTTGCAATAGGAATGTGGGTTTTCGCCTTCAGTAATCAGTTATGGATGTCTTATTAATCTTTACACTAAGGTAATATGATCTTTCTTAACCATCCCTTTGTTCTTGTTTTTGTGGTTCTCTTTCTTAACCATTCCTTTGTTCCTGTTTTTAATGTTCTGTGGATGTGATATTTATTTTCTGTACCTTTCCATAACTTGCTTGATTGGTTGCTTAAATGCTAGCCTTGACAGTGCGTGACTTAGACAAGAAGACTTCGTAAATCTTGGGTTATGTAAGAAGTATCTCCATTGGTGCATAAATCTTAGAGCTTGAAAGTCATCTAAGGTTAATCCTTCATTTAATTTAAGCTGTAGTGATCATGGTCAAAAAAGAAAAGGAAAAAAAAAAAAAAAGCCAAAAGAAAGAGAGAGGAAAAAGAAAAAGAAAAAAACATATATCAGTCTCTTCGCTTTTGAATGTTCTTTTATCCCATGTTTATTTATATTTTTATAAGACAGTTCTGGCCTGTTGTATTTCTTTAAGTCATTGCCATTAATATGTGATTGTGGGGATTCATGGACATGCAATGCAAATCCTCCCATGCACAAGTAGGTCAATGGCTACCCTGATACACATAAGTGCAAAGAAATTGATATATTCAGAATTTGATTGAGTTGATGTACCTAGTGAAAATTCTTTATTCGTTCTTGAAGTGTGAATAATTAGTGTGCAATGGAAAATTGAGTGAGTTTTGAAGTATTGAGTTAGGGCTGATCAGTCTATACATTTCTTTAGCAGGGTTTAGGTTTCTTGAGTAGGCCACAGTCCACTGGTTCACCACTCTTGGTTGAAGGATGCTAGAGGCCTGCTCAGTGGAGAATGTCCAGTATTGCTCGTATCGCTTAGCCTTCCAGCTCATACACCATTATTTCATGCCTTTATGAACATAAATCACATGGAAATAAAAAGCATATCTCATGACTGGATGTGACATTTTTGTGCCTGTTTTAAAACATTGTTTAGGTTTCTGGACCATGGCACTTCAGTCCATTATGCTCAAGTTACTGTTTCATTCGTATGCAAAGACTTCCATTTCCCTTTATTGTACTTGTTGTGCACAATAAGCACTCCTATTGCATTGCTGCTCTGCCACTCTTAAAACATGCCTTGGGCTTCCTGAACCTCCCTAAATATAGCTCAAGATGTGTTATGGAATTTGGACAATTGCTTTGCTGGTAGGATGCCTTCGCCACTTACTGGAAG
The DNA here is from genome assembly GCA_003260245.2 of Sideroxylon spinosum. Classification (NCBI taxonomy): domain Eukaryota; kingdom Viridiplantae; phylum Streptophyta; class Magnoliopsida; order Ericales; family Sapotaceae; genus Sideroxylon; species Sideroxylon spinosum. The sequence continues at coordinate 11,214,713 of QLOD02000033.1, forward strand.
TTTGCCGATCTTAAGGCATTTGTATACTATTTGATTTCTCTCCCTAAAAATACGTAGAAAAAGAGTTCCATAGTTTGGTGTTTTATTTTGTAGCAAACAGAAACTGACTGTTAAGAGTTATTGTCATCATGATTCATGAGTGAACGTGGAAAATATTTATGTCATTGCTTTACCTATTATCTTGACATATTCAATTTCTTCTATTGATGATTTAATCTTGATTTGTCAATTTGTATGTTTCACATTTCAGATGGGAAAAGTTTCTAAAGCCTTGGAGGTCAGCAACATGATGAAGTTGGCAGGTATAAAACATAACATGAAGACCTACTCCATGTTGATCAATGGATTTATAAAGTTAAAAGATTGGGCAAATGCATTTGCAATATTTGAAGATGTAGTGAGAGATGGCTTAAAGCCAGATGTTGTGCTCTACAATAACATTGTTAAAGCATTTTGTGGCATGGGTAACACGGAACGTGCCCTTCGTACGGTTGAGGAAATGCAAAGAGAGAGGCACAGGCCTACCACACGAACATTTATGCCCATCATACATAGTTTTGCTAGAGCTGGACAAATGAGAAGAGCCCTAGAGGTTTTTGATATGATGAGGAGGAGCGGTTGCATTCCAACTGTACACACTTACAATGCACTGGTTCTAGGTCTTGTTGAAAAGCGACAGGTAAGTAATGTTCTATAAATAATCGGATGCCTAGTTTGAATTGAAGTATCTGGACTAGCGCCTTTGAAGGTGGTGGTGGTATGGGTATTTGCTTCATGCCATTGTAGCTTTGGACCATAGGAGAGAGGGATGGAGTTAGTAATTTCAGTTAAAGGAGGCAAAATATATTCACAACATAATCATGCTTACTAGGTTAGACAATAACAAAATTTTAAAAATAAATTGCATGTAGATTTTAAGTTAAATATGGATTTCATAATTTGCTGATAAAAAGTTGTTATAACCTAATAATGAAAAAATATTAGTGTTTATTTCTTAATTTTTTATAAAATAGATTAAACTAATAAAAATCATTATATATTGCTCAACAAATACAAGAAATTATAATGATTAATAATAAAAAAAAATAACTTATGTAAATTTATGTAACCTTATTTTAAAAAGAATTATTACATTTTAATAGTATTTTGGCTTGTAGAATCAGTTGTTTTATGTTAAAATAAGTTATTTCAAAACAAATAAATGTACTTAAAATTTTTATAAAATGTGGAAATTTCTATCATTTGTATTTCTAATTATGATATTTTTACTTTTAACCTATTACAAAAAATTAGATTTTATTTTGGTCATTAAATTTGCATAGGTAATGAATCTTATTAGAGAGTTTGAGAAATGGCACTTTGTATAAATATATGATTTCTTTTCAAAATTTAAATTTTTATAAATTTGAGAAGGGGCAATATAAATTTTGAGAAATGATTTTAAATATAAATATATGATTTCTTTTCAATTTTTTATTTTCTATATGCATGTATCTTTTTTTTTCTAAAAGAATTTGAGTGGGAACATATGCCCTTAGTTCCTTGTCCATGATAGGGGATGACATGTTTCTAATGGCAGTGCCACTGTTGGCTGAGTGGTAGTGGCCGCTACCACTGAACTTTGGGGGAGGGGGGAATTAAGTCGACCTGTGAAAAAAAAAAACTTCTTTTTTTCAAAGTTCATACTCTCGTAACTGATTATTATGTCTTGTACATATATACTGTACATGATCTACTACTTACACAGGTATACAGTTGAAAGTGCTTATTACGTGGTTATTTAAGAATCAACTTCTGGACTTTTATATTCTTAAACTTGTGAAAAATTAAAAGATTGTGTTTGATATCTAGTATTTAACAAAGATAGATATTATTTTTGTAAAGTTTTATTTAATTTATTAATGTATATTTTATAAAATTACTAATGGATTAATATTTTTTTTCGTATCACTGATTTTTTAAGGAGTGAGACCAAAGAGATAAAAAGTTGTGAGGTAAAAGGTTACTAATTATTATTTTAATGGGTCTGTTTGAAATGCTACAAAATTCTACAAATTGCTATGAAACTTAAAATTTTTACTAACTATATGAATTACGATATTGTAATTTTTACAAATTTACACTAATTTTTACAACTTTAAACACCTCTAATATTTACTTCATGAATTTTTTGCCTCCATTGAAAAAAATTTCTAGATATGTCATTGCATGTTTCTGAGCTGATTTTTCTGCTAGGATCCAGGATGCAGATGCAAATGCAAATTTTGGGGAAATTACATTGAAGCCCCTTGAAATAACTTTTTGTGTGTGCGAGCACTTGCACACTCTCAATGTCTTCCCATAGTGTTTTCAACCTTGCTTTTTCAATGCACCCAGAATTTTTTTTTTTTTTTTTTGGAACGAGTAATTTCCCCAATAATTAATCACATTGGACCCACCTCTACAATGTAAATTACAGGTCCGTGAACTGTTTTAAAAGACCCATGGGCCATGTAGGTATAGATGTTGGTGGGATTTAAGCAGATATGTATTCGAGGAGTTTGAACTTGAGATTTATTGTGCCTTTCACTTATCTCAAGCTTTGCCACCACTTGGGCTATCCCTCAGGGTTATGCCCTCGAGGTATATTTACTTAGAAGCTAGTTTTATGTTGATTTATACCCTTTGGGTGCCACACATGTATGGATACAGACACGCCATGGTATTTTATTTATTTATTTCTATTGGATACAGAAGTTTGCAAGGATGTAGCTAGGTCAATATGTAATATTTAAAACTTCTTTAGGGTTTATTATGTAGTTTTGATATTTATTCGAGGCCAAAGGGTGAAACATAAAATTCTCTTAAAAAAAAAAGGATACCTTTTAATCAATAACTCACAGGTGACTTTTAGGTACATCACATGTCAAGGTATAATAGATGTATATTTTACCAAGGGGACGGTGCACATCCAAGCACTATTTTTTATGCTTATTGCTTTATCAGCGTTATAAAATATTGCTATGTTTAAATATATTTTTAATAAAATATATAATTTATTTTTTATTATTTGCTTTATCATCGTCGTGTCTATATTCTCATTTTATCAAGATCACCATATCCCATGTCCATGTCCGTACCCATGTTTGTATATGTGCTTCTTGGCATATTGGCTTCTTTTTTGAGCATGTATGATTTTAAGTGAAACTTTTATTATTTGTATTTTCAGGAAATGTTACTCTGTTCAATAGTTACATGTTAAATTAGTGAAGGATATTCAAGTCGCAAATAGAATTACTTTATTCGATATAGTTTGACCAATGAAATGGGACCATGGGCAACCTATAGTCCAAAAAGCATTGATTGCTTGGCTTTACTGGAACTGTTGTCTGTCCAAAAAATAAAAAATGGAAAGTGAGAGGAGAAAAATTTAGAATTAATGGTGGTTATATATGTTCTTTCACAGCCTGGTTTGTTTTATTATAAATTGGCATGTAAGAAGTTTATTTATTTATTTACTTGTTTATTTATTTTGATCAATTTGAGAAAAGTTTGCTGCCTTCCAGTCATTTACTATTTTGACTTCAAGCTCTTTAGATGTATGTATATATGTGTGGGCTGGGCGTGTGGTTGGCATATTTATGGACTGCCATTGGTGGCTTATGTGTATGGACTACTATCCAGCTCTATTAATTATCCGTTTTTTATTGAAGAGGTAGCTTATGTGTATGGATTACTATCCAGCTTTGTTAATTATCCATTTTCTATTGAAGAGGTAATTTATTTGTTTCATATTTATTCCAGATGGAAAAGGCTGTTGAAATATTAGGCGAGATGTCGCTTTCAGGCATTTCTCCAGATGAGCATACATATACGATCATCATGCATGGTTATGCTGCACTGGGTGACACTGGAAAGGCTTTTGAATATTTTACGAAAGTGAAAAATGAGGGACTGGAGCTTGATGTGTATGCCTATGAGGCATTGCTGAAGGCATGTTGCAAGTCTGGCAGAATGCAAAGTGCTTTGGCAGTGACAAAAGAAATGAGTGGTCAAAAGATTCCAAGGAATACGTTTGTCTACAACATATTAATTGATGGGTATGAATTAGATATCTAATTTCCACAAATTATTTGACTGGATATTTGTTCCCGTTTATATATTTTTTCATAAACCAGTCTCTTCCTCTCTTTTTCTGGCAAATTTTTGCTGCTTCTGGTCGCTATCAATGTATTTTTCAATAGATACTATTTTTCCCTTCATTTAGATGGGCTCGGAGAGGTGATGTTTGGGAGGCCTCTGACTTGATGCAACAAATGAAGCAAGAAGGGGTTCAGCCAGACATACATACTTTCACGTCTTACATAAATGCTTGTTGTAAAGCTGGAGACATGCTGGTATGCGTCAGCTATCATAGCCTAGTTTCCATTTCCATTATATCAATGACCGAGTCACTGATTGTGTTACCTTGGAGTTGGCTAGAAACTGTTTGCTAATGGAATTTCTGTGCCTTATCTACACATTTGGGATGTCATAGTCACTATAACTTTTACATATTTAGGATGTTCTATCAAGCTGAAGGGAAAATTTTGTCAGATGACTACAACTCCAACTATGTGCTATATGGTACAAATTGTTGGATATTAAGAAGTAACATCCTTATAAGATGAATTTTACAAAAATAAAGATGTTAAAAATGGATGTGTGGTAATATTAGAAGAACTTAGTAAGTCTAAAAGAAAGTTAAGGTAGTACCAGCAAAAGAGAAATTGAGATAATGTTGTTTAAGATGGTTTGGCCATCTACGTCGTAAATTTAGAGATGCACTAGTAAGTAAGAGAATCGATCCTAATAGGTGTAAAAATGATGTAGATTTAAGATTACATGGATTGAAATTGTGATAAAATACTTAATTTCAAATAAGCTCATGAAACATAACACTTAAGAGAAATGAATGGATGAAAAGGATTTTTACAGTTGACCTTAGCTAGTTTGGGATTAAGATTTTGCTAAGTTGAGTTATAAAATGAGGGCAATGCATGGTTTCATTGAGTGTTCGAGATAAATTCATATTGTTTGGCTGGAATAGTATAACTCTCTCACCATTTATATTGAATACATTGTTCATGCTTGTAAGATTCTGATATTTTATACCTCATGATCTTTTCTTGAGTACATCTTCATGGTACGACCTATGGATTTCTTCCTTGAAATGCTAACACCCAACCACAAAAAAATAAAAATAAATAAATAAATAATATGAAAATGAAGAAAGAAACAAGAAAAAAAAAGGAGTGGAGGAATTGGTCATATTTCTTCCGGCTATATCTTGGTTTTCTGTAGCCGGCTCCAATTTAGACTGCCATGTTCAGTCTTCTATGCTAACCGGAATTCATGGAATGGAAACATTTTGGTCGCATCTAGTTGGCTAATATTCTGTTTTGTTAGCAGAAAGCCACAAAAATGATTGAAGAAATGCAAGCTGTCGGGGTGAAGCCAAATGTGCAAACTTATACCACACTAATACATGGGTGGGCACGTGCTTCTCTCCCGGAGAAGGCTTTGAGATGCTTTGAAGAAATGAAGCTGGCCGGGTTGAAGCCAGACAAGGCTGTATATCATTGTTTGATGACATCCTTGCTTTCACGGGCTACTGTGGCTGAAGAGTACATTTACTTAGGAATTCTGAGTGTGTGTGGGGAGATGGTGCAATCTGGGTTGACTGTTGATATGGGGACTGCAGTTCACTGGTCCAAGTGTTTGCGCAAGATTGAGAGGACAGGTGGAGAGATCACAGAAGCACTGCAGAAGACCTTCCCTCCTGACTGGAACTCATATAACACTCTTAATGCAAATTCAAATTCAGAAAATGATGATGATGGGTGTGGTGAGGATGATGATGCTTTATATTATGACACTGATGGTGATGGTGAAGATGATGATGATGATGATAGTGAAGCGAATCCCAAGCACAGGCAGTGGTTTTAAATCGCGAGTTTTGAGCACTGAAATGTTGAGGTTGCTTCCCGACCCTGCGTCTGGTAAATATATAGTTGTCCGGCTGCAACTTTCCTTGGTGTTGGTGATCACTGTTTAGTCCGTTGAGCTTTTGATTATTTCTGACGAGTCCTTTTTTTTTT
>QLOD02000033.1:11252317-11263061 GCA_003260245.2 Sideroxylon spinosum
CAGAAAGAGTACTACTTACCTAGCTAGCCACCAAAGAACACTTCAGCTCTATACTATACATCTCTTCCCCAACCAAACAAAACCCACAAAGCCAAAGTCCCCAACTCTCCTAACTCCTTCATCTCTTATATATATATATATACACAAAACCACCTACTGATTAAGCTTACTTAGCAAGTATAGCAAAGATGAGGACAAGTTACACTGTCCACCACTCTCTAACTACTGAAGCAGCAGCCATTGTAAAGCAAGCAATAAACCTAGCAAGAAGAAGAGGACACGCCCAAGTGACTCCTCTTCATGTAGCCAGTGCCATGTTAGGTTCCTCCGCGGGCCTTCTTCGAAGTGCTTGTCTTCAATCCCATTCTCATCCTCTCCAATGCAAAGCCCTAGAGCTCTGCTTCAACGTGGCACTCAACCGCCTTCCCACGTCCGGTTCAAGCCCCATTCTAGCCCCTCACTCCCACCACCACCACCCTCCTTCCTTTTCCAACGCCTTGGTCGCCGCCTTCAAGCGCGCCCAAGCTCACCAGCGGCGCGGCTCCGCGGAAAGCCAGCAACAGCCCATTTTAGCCTTGAAAGTGGAGCTGGAACAGCTTGTGATTTCCATATTAGATGACCCGAGCGTGAGTAGAGTTATGAGGGAGGCTGGCTTTTCTAGTCCACAAGTGAAAGCCAATGTAGAGAAAGCTGTCTCCTTGGAAATTTGTTCTCATCATAGTCCTCCTACTACTAGTGTAAGTCGTCAATCCGAGGGAATTAGGAAATCCTCAGTTCTTATCTTCAACAATGTCTCCCTATTTCATTCTATGAACGAGTTTAGAGCAACGCCGAACGATGATCAAGTTCGAAGCCAAGATGTAATAAGTGTTCTAGACTCGCTGATGAGCAAGAAAGTGAGAAATATAGCTATTGTAGGAGAGTGTTTGGCTAGTGCAGAGGGAGTCGTTAAGGGAGTGATTGATAAGTTTAATAGAGGAGAAGTTCAAGGGGATATGAAGTGTGTGCAATTCATAAGCCTTCCTATTTTCTCCTTGAAAAGTCTTCCTGTGGAGGAGGTTGAGCAGAAGGTGCGGGAGCTCAGGTGCCTTGTGAATACTTGTGTGACTAGAGGAGGGATTGTTTTGTATTTGGGTGATCTCAAATGGGTATCTGAGTTTTGGTCAAATCATGGTCAAAACTATTATTACTGCCCTGCAGTGAAGCTCATGGTCATGGAGCTCAGTAGATTGTTGTTGGGTGGGACTGGGGGGGGAAGTGGAAAGTTGTGGGTTGTGGGAATTGCAACTTTCCACACTTACATGAGATGCAAGACTGGCCAGCCCTCTCTGGAGACTCTTTGGCAACTCCATCCTCTCACTATTCCTGTTGGCAGCTTGGGACTTAGTCTCAACCTTGAGAGGTAATCTAGACTATATTTCTTATTGATTAAAAAGTAGAAATCCGTTATTCATTTATTTTTATTTTTATTTTCTTTTTTTGAATTTATTTTAAATTTTCCAGTGATGGGAAAGGTCATGAGTTCCAAAGCAAGACATCAAGAGAAGAGTCCAGTTGGTCACAGATTAGAATTGGAGCTGAGAAGAACCTCACTTGCTGTACAGATTGCTTGGCTAATTTCAATAGAGAAGCACAAAGCACAGCCGTGAATACTTATAATAGTAATTACAGTGAGTCTGTCACCACCACTTCCACTAGCTCAAACTTGCCTTCATGGCTCCAACAGTACAAGGAAGAAGAGAACAAGAGAAAAAGTAACAATGACCAGGTACGAATTTTCACAAAAACAAGGTAGTTTTGTCTCCTATTAACGTCCGACAAAATCTGAAGATTATTTGGTTTACCAAAATTTATTAAAAACCCTCAATTTTTATCGAATGTTTTTAATATTTTCAATTAAATTTTACATTAATTTTTTATATTTTTATTATATTTTTTTGGCATTCAACCACCTCTCTAATAACATTTCCTTTTTTTTTTTTTTTTTTGTTTCCTTAGCAGGAATTGGGCAAACTTGGAGAGCTCTGCAAGAAATGGAACTCAATTTGCAGCTCAGTCCACAACCAGCCTCACCACTTTCTTGAGAAAACCCTCAAGTTTTCTTCACCATCTCCTTCCTCGTCCACTTCAGTCTCTTCATCCCATGACCTGAATCAGACCCTCTTGAATTGGCCGGTGATTTTCGAACCCAAAGGATCACCAAAAGAACACCAATTCCTAATACCCGAAAAGGATCCCAAAGTACCAGACCTTTTATCCAACCCTAACTCCAGTCCTAACTCGGCTTCTTCCAGCGAGACAAATGATCATCATGATGACGTTGAGTGCTTGCAAAGATTCAAGGAGGTAAATTCCGAGAACTTGAAGGCCATATGGAATGCATTGGAGAGAAAGGTTCCGTGGCAGAGGGACGTAATTCCAGACATTGCGAACACAATCCTCCAATGCAGGTCTGGGATGGTTGGGAGGAAAGATGGCAAGGAAGAGACTTGGATGTTTTTTCTGGGAATTGATTTCGAGGGGAAAGAGAAGATTGCAAAGGAGCTAGCGAAGGTCGTGTTTGGCTCCCGAAGTTACTTTGTCACAATTGGACTCACCAACTTTTTCTCAACGGCAACAACAAGAGCCGATTCAAGCGAAGAATTGAGCAGGAAAAGAGCAAGGGACGAGCCGGGTTCATCTTATCTCGAGAGATTTGCGGACGCGGCTCGGGAGAATCCGAGCCGGGTTTTTTTCATGGAGGATTTGGAGCAAGTTGATTTCTTTTCTCAGAAGAGTATTAAGCAAGCAATTGAGAGTGGGAGAATTACGCTTGCTGGTGGTGATCAGGCTGTGCCTTTAAAGGATGCTATTGTCATTTTCAGCTGTGATAGTTTTAGCTCGATGTCGAGGGCTTGTTCTCCTCCCATTAGAAGAAAGTGTGGTGATCGGAGAGAAGAAAAGGAGGGTAAAGATGAGTCGGCGGAGAGAAGAGAGTGTGGTTCTTCCCTGGATTTGAATGTGGCCAGTGTTGAAGATGGCAAGGGAAATCAGGAACATTCAGTTGATTATAATGTTGCTGATAGTGTCTTGGACTTGGTGGATAGGCAAATCTTTTTCAAAGTTCAAGTGCTGTGAAATTAGTATCGTGATCAGTGTAACTCTTTTTTTTTTTTTTTTTTCCTTTTTGAATTGGGTGGGGAAAGGAAAATTTCTGTTAGATCAACATAAGAACTTGATGAATGCCTTGTAGAACATGTAAATTGATATATATATATATATATGTGATATTTTTGTTATTTGTGATAGATTATTGATTCATGCTACCCCAGGTGATTTTTTTTTTATGGCATTACTTCTAGCTTCAAGTGCAATGGTTGTTTACGAAATTTCATCCATCATTTAAAAAAACGGCGGCAGGCATTGTAACAATAACGATTGTGGCATCATGATGTAATGGATGTTATATATTGAAAATAGAAATTGAAAGTGTGATTTTTTTTTTTTAATTCACATTTTGCCTAAATTGAATAGTTTTTAATAGTTTAAAAATTAAAATATATAAATATACTTTTAATGGTTTTATGTCATGTTATTTATATATATATAAATAAATATTACTTTTTTTCAGAGAACTCTTAGATAAAAATAAGTTAATATATTTTTATATTAAATTATTATATTTATACATTAATTAACATAATAATAAATATACAATTACTAAAATAAAATAATATATGTTATAGTATAATAATTACACTTAATTAATAATTTTTAATATGAAATACTTGATCATATTTAATATAACTAATATAAATTATATAATACGCTAATAAAATAGTCCTACTAATATCTTAATGTAAATTTTATTATAATATGTAATTATAATTAAATATTAATATAGTATATTATATTATATTTATATAATTAATATTGTATATTATAATTATATTTATATATTTAATTATTTATTATCACTAATAAACAATTTTTTCGATTTTCAGGAAACTCACCCCCTACTCACCGCCCAAGTCACATCCAATGCCTTAGAAACTTACAAAACTTCTTCAAGTTTCTTCGAACTCTTCTGCCTCCGTATGTGTTTCTTCGAGAACAAAAGAATCGAAAACTAAAGCAATAAAGTTGGACGAAGCTGGAAGAAAACGAACGCTTAATCGATCTCATTTTACTTCTTGATTGCTTTTTTTCGCGGTTTGCATAATCTCGATCTACAACCGAAAACTGGAATGAGAAGAATTCAATGGTTCAATTATCATTTTTATTTCTATCATAATTTTTAATTTTTCAAGACCCAAATCTTGTACTTCTTGATTTCTTTTTTGTTTCAGACTTTGAATCGAAAGCATTAGAATATTTTTTTCCAACCTTGAAAAATCGTAGGGTTTCGGATGTTATATGTGTTTTTCTATCTTTTTCTAACTATCGAATCATTAGTATAATGCCGGTTACGTGTGATTAACATGTCACACCTTGTAATGCCACAATATCGATCTCGGAGGTTGCCGATTCCATTACGTAACGGATGTTTCCGTTATATAATGTAATTTTTAATACCATGACTCCATCTATGTGATCTTTATTTCCTAATATTTACATTTTTGTTTGAAAAAAAAAAAATCCTTCAAATCTCCACCCGGTAACTCCCCATTCAACATCCAAAATGCGCCGTGGTGACTTAAAAACTATACACGACACATTTGTTAATTTGTTAGCCAATGAATGTATATTGAAATATGATGGGTTTAGTATTGAATTGAAGTCACAAAAGCTCTAAATTTTTTTCAAATTTTGATTTACAAAATTTGTAGAGAATTTTGCTAACTATTTTTCTCGCTCTACACCCTCTATATATATTGCTCTCTGGTTGTCACACTTGTATTGGTAACCAAAATTTAGGGCTAAAAAATAAACTGCAATTTACCAATTTAATTATAACAAAATCTTCAAAAATGCAAATAATAGTTGTTTTGGTGTCTGAAATGGTGGATTAGGTGTCTGAAATAATAATTTGATCTCCATAGATCTTAATTTTTGGAGATTAAAAATTATCTACCCTGCTATAATAGAATAAAAGCAATCAAGGACCATTTCTCTACGTTTTACTGTATATTGAAGTTGGCTTAGAAAGAACACAAGTTTTGAAGTTGGCTGCTTTGGCTATACTCGCTGTACCGAGTTATTGTGATTTTCTGTACGTACGTTCTTGTAACTTTTGATTGTATTTTGATTAAGCATATAGATAAGTCAAATCGAATCGAGTTTTAATTTGTTTGAGACGAGTCAAATCGAATCGAGTTTTAACTTGTTTGAACTCGGCTTGTGTTTTTTATGTCGAGTTTGAACTCAATTCAAACTTTTATATAAGTTCAAGCTCAGCCCGATAAAAAAAAAATTTAAACTCGAGTTTGACTTGCAAATAACTCGATTTAACTAAAACAACCTCATTTTGTTTAAAACATAATAAAGAAAATATTATTAAAAATATATATATTATTTTACCAAGCTTACTTGTAAGCTTTCGAAACTTTCCTAGACTCAAGCTCAAGCTCGAATCTAATCGAGTCATAAATTAAGTTCGATTCGAGTCGTTTAAGTCATGAATTGAGTTCGAACCGAGCTCGAATAATTCACGAATAACTCGATTAATTTTCATCCCTAATTTTGATATTCTTAACCATAAATTACATTTAAATGATAACTGAAGTTATACGTACATACATCATATCAAAAAAAAAAAAAAAGATGATTTTAGTGTGAAACAATTAGTGACGATATAAAATTTTAATATTTAATAATATTTTTAATAATTCAATTTTGCATGATTGTTACAATAAGTTTGACATCAAAAATATTTTGTAATAAACATTATCTTATTTTGTATTGATTAGTGATGATCATACCTGATCACTAATAATTTTTTCACTAATTTCTTGAGGCAACGCCCCGTGTTTAGCTTGGGAGCATCAGTATATGTATGTATGATCTCAAATTCAATTCTTAATTAATTTTTACATCGTTGTGAATAATTTTGACCTTGGCAATCACTAGGGTTAACACGTGGCTTGTCTGAGATTGGTAGAATGGGGCATTTACCTTGTCATTAAAAAAAAAAAAGATTTTTGAGGGAAATGGACTGCTGCTTTACGTCCGTATATATAACTAATTAATATACTTAGCAGAATTCAATATAAAGTGATGATGCTGAAATTTCGTGGTCCTCAGTCCGGGCCTCCGAGAACTCAATCCGCCGGAAATTATGAAAACCTGTTCGCCGTGGACACCGGTGTGGTGCCTGCCAAAGAATCTCCGATACTTAAGTTAGCACAGATGACATGATTTTTTTTGTATATCTGGGGAGAGAGAGTTATATCCCTTATTTATAAGAAAACTTTGCAGAGTAAAATTAGAAATATTCCCTGATTTGATATGATTTTCCTTATTTGGATAAGGAAAATATTAAGTTGATACATATATATCTTTATGGAATTGAATATGATTGGAATGAATATTCGCCTAATTATAAAAGATTTTGGGATATCAGAAAATCCCGTTCATTGGACCTTATTTTAGGAAGGAATCACATATTATGGGATTCTCCCTTCGTATGGTTGGCTCAAGATAATTGCGAATCGGTTATTTAGACGAAGATCCCGGGATCGTCATGAAAACCCTTTACGTTTCATATCTAGCCTTGTTTAGATCTAATGCACACTGACTTCGCCCGAATCCCTTGTGGAAACCAAGCTCCTCGCCAGGTCTGAGCTCCTCAAGGAGTCCGAGCTCCTCCTGGAGTCCGAGCTCCTCTTGGAGTCGGAGCTCCTCTTGGAGTCCGAACTCCTCCTGGAGTCTGAGCTTCTCATGGAGTCCGAACTCCCTGTAGAGGTAGTTAAACGGGCATATTGACTTTTTCCAAGAATCCTCCTCATCAGTTGCCCCCCGATTCCCTAGGTTTCTCAGCATACCTAAGGGAATCTGATGGGACACCGGACTTATGCACGCGCAATTATTGCGCAGTCACTTTTTACTGCGCTTGCACGTGGGGCGGCCGCATCTCCTCAATTGCCTTCCACATGTTGACCGAAGCTTTGGGTTCCTGATAACCATGCAAGCTGCCGTTCAATTGCTTCCGCGTGTCTTGACGCCATTCGCCTTATTCAAATATGGGTTTTATAAGAAAAACCCCCCATTTTTTTTGTCATTTCTTCGCGTTTCTTGCATTCCAGTTCCTGTTTCTCTTGTTCCCGCTTCCGGCAGCCATTGTCACACACTGGTGCAGCATTTTTCCTTGTTGGTACGTCCCTGTCTCTTTTATATTTTTTATTTTGGCTTTTATGCATCATTTTTTTGTTCGTAGCTTGTGGTATTATTGGAGAGAGCACCGTTTGCCGGACCCCATAGGTTTCTTAGGTAATCCTGCCTTCCTCAAATCCGTTACCTCGGTTCTAATCTTCGAGTATTATAGCAGTAGGATCCGTTTACTGGGCATTCCAGAACTTATGGCTCCACCTCGTCGGAGATTGCTCCTCTCCGAAGAAGAAGAAGAAGAAGAAAGTCCAGAGACCAGCCCCCTTCATCCGGCTCATGCCTCGACCCTTCTGGCTAGGGGACCCTCCGAGGCTAACCCGGCATCTCGTTAAGGGCCTATTTCTCCATCTGGGAGGGATAAGGTAGAGCTCGATTGCACCGATTTCCATTCAGTGATAGATCGAGCCCGCCTTAAGAAGATCTTGGCTGCCTACTAGCCCCCGAAGCATTTGTCGTATAGGTGGCCCGCTCCTGGGGATACCGCTTGCTCTCCTGCCGTGCCAGGGGTTGTAACTGTTTATGAGGCCTCACTCGCAAGCGGACTCCGGTTCCCCATGGCTCGCCCTATCCGAGAGGTATTGGCTCGGTTGCATCTAAATCTAGCCCAGCTCGTGCCAAATGATTGGAAGATCTTGGTGGCTTGTGTGGTCATCTGGAAGGCAGCCACCAATGAGCACCTCTCGGCCGATGAATTCCTTTATTGCTATCGAGCAGTTGAGATCGGCCGGGGTTGGTATTATTTTGCTGCTCGGTCGAAGGAGCTGAATTTGGTAGTGGGGTGTCCTTCCTCGGTCAAACACTGGAAGGACAAATTTTTCTTTTTGTATGGGGACGGCTGGGAGTTCCAACCTTGGGAGACAGAGAAAGACCGGTTGATCTGTTGCCCGCTAGATTGGGGTCGACCCAGCGATAGGGGTACATTTTCGCATTTGGCCCGCGTCTTTCCCCTTTTTTTTTTTAGGGTTGTTCTCATCTTACTCTCGTTGCCTCATTCAGCCAAAGCTCGGCCTTAACTCTCGGAGGTGCAGCTCGAGAGGGTGCGGTTGGCGAAAGGATATTTCGCCCACCATTTCAGCGTGTTGGTGACTGCCGAGAGTCTGGCAGAGCACTTACTCGGTCCCAAGCCGAGCGAGGAAGCCCTACAGATTGAACGTGAGAGGAGTGAGTTTTAGGTTTTCTTTATTTTAAGTTGTTATAATGCATATCTGATGTCTTTTTCGTTTGCAGATACTGACGTTGTTGTTTCTGATCTTCCTCAATCCGAGCCCATGAAGTTCAACAAGGAAAAATATAAGAGCTTAGGGAGGAAGCCGACTTCCAGCTTGGAGGGTCAGCTGAGGAAGAAGCAAGGGGTGGTCGATCCCAGCACTTTCGAGGAATGGGTCGTCGAGGTCGTCCCCCAAGAAAGACAACCTCTTCCGGCCTCTGACCTGGAGCTTCGACGCCTACTCCTGCTGTCGAAGCTCCAACCTCGGTCGCTGCCGCATCCCCCGGCATTCCTACTTCTCTCCTGCTCACGCAGATCGGGCTCCCAATCTGTTGGATGATGCCTCGCTGGCCATCAAAAGGATGGAAGGGGTCATCACTCCTGACGATTTGGCCCGGACGCGAGGCATTCCAGTTGGCCGGCTTAAGAAAGAGATAGCACACAGCTTAGCCAAGGTATAAGTCTCTCGTGCCCATAGGCATGCTTACTATATATATATATATTTTATTATTATTATTATTATTTTTTTATTTATTTTTATTTTTTTTTTAGGTGTTGGTCTGTGCCTCCGAGCTTGGCACTCGATACGTGGAGACAAGATGAGACTTCAACGAAGAATCCAAGAAGGTCGGGTTGATGAACGTCAGGGTTGCTGAGCTCGAGGCCGAGCTGAGGGAACTTCGAGCTAAAGCGGAGGCTGGTGCTTCTGATTTGGCCAAATCTGAGAGTGGTAGGGAAGCGGCGGTCGCCAAGGTTGAGCATTTGAAAGCTGCCCTTGCCTCGGAGTCAGGTCTGAAGTAGCATGCCGAGGAGCTGGCGACAGAGAGGGCGGTCCGATTAGAGGAAACCCACGGTCGGGTGGAGTCGGCCAAGGCGAAGGCGGTTGAGGCTTTCAAAGATGGGATGAAGTCCAAGATTGGCTGGCCGAGACCTATCAGGAAGGTTTCGAGGACGCGAAGAAAGAGATCCTCAAACTTTACCCTGATCTAGACTTGTCGTCGGTTTTGGCCCTTAGGAGCCCAAGCCGCGATTAGCCGTTTGTCCCCTCCCTTTTTTTTTGAGAGTCTTGGAATTCCCTTTTGATGTAAAAACATTTGATTGGTAATACAACTACTTATTCCGGTTTCTCTGGTTTCGTGTTCTACGTTTTTTAATTGGTGTAAAATCTTGTATTTGTTTGTGTATTAATTCCGATCTTGATTTCGCCTTGTTTGACGAGTGATAATACTTTATTAAGTATGGTTTGTAATGTAGTGGAGTAAGAAGTTATTTTACCTAGGCGTGCTCCGATCGGTCAAGTTGCGTTGTGCATGAGGCTTCAAGTTCCTTACTGCGAGATCCAAGCCTCGTCATTTGACTCCGAGCTCCCTTAATGTGAGGCAGATTTCTGAAATCGCGGAGCTGCTCCTTGAGCTCTTTTGGCTTAGTGGATAGGTATTCCTCTGTCGGTCGGCCTTTTTCAGACCGACTGATCTATCGATTCGTCGATCTGCCCCTTAGGCTCTCTTGGCCTAGCGGGCAGGTATTCCTCCGTCGATCAGCCTCTTTCGGACCGACCGATCTATCGATTCGTCGATCTGCCCCTTAGGCTCTCTTGGCCTAGCGGGCAGGTATTTCTCCGTCGGTCGACCTCTTTCGGGCCGATTGATCTGACGATTCGTCGATCTGCCCCTTAAGCTCTCTTGGCCTAGCGGGTAGGTATTCCTTCATCGGTCGGCCTCTTTCAGACCGACCGATCTGTCGATTATTCGATCTGCCCCTTGGGCTCTCTTGGCCCAGCGGGCAGGTATTCCTCCGTCGGTCGGCCTCTTTCGGACCGACCGATCTGTCGATTAGTCGATCTACCCCTTGGGCTCTCTTGGCCTAGCGGGCAGGTATTCCTCCGTCGGTCAGCCTCTTTCGAACCAACCGATCTGTCGATTCATCGATCTGCCCCTTAGGCTCTCTTGGCCTAGCGGGCAGGTTGCACCTGCTGTTTGTTGCATACTGTTTTGAATCAATCGCACATTGATCTGAACCGAAAGAGTTTTATTTAAATGGAATCTCAATGCTTAATATAAATAGAAATGAAAACATCAACAAAAATATTGATCTAAGCATAGTAGGGTCTCAGGTGTTCCCCACGCCAAGGGTGAGGTAGAATCTTTCTGGTTCTATCCTTGAGCCAGTAAGTCCCCTGGCGTTCGTATGAGGCGACCACATAGGGCCCTTCCCAGTTCGGACCGAGCTTGC